>APFE030601896.1:49332-112361 GCA_000404065.3 Pinus taeda | reverse complement strand
AGGGGTTTTTCAGGGCGCTGAATCCAAATATGTAGTTAAAAAACCATTTTAACTGCTAAAAATCAAGATTTAACCTCATTTCTTCCGCCAGATTCCGTCACCAAAATCTCCAAAAAATTACACCAAAAAATTACATTATAGACAACTCCGTTTAAAAACACATTCCAAACACATAAAATACATATTCTCAAGAGGAGATTAGAATAATACAGACACAACCCGGTACGGGTACGGGCTTCTTGTTGTTTCCCATCATTCCGATGTCCAGTTACTTAATTACTAATAATTAATAAAAAAAACAGGTCAGGGTGCCCTCGAAACAATATCGAATGATGTCCAGTTACTTAATTACTAATAATTAATAAAAAAACAATAGATATAATTTTTTTTAAGAGAAGATTAAGGATTAAGTTGATTTTATGCTTTATTCTAAGGATAATAATTTTTATTCAAACTCCATCCTCCAAAATAATTTCAATGAATATCGTAATCTAAAAATATTAAAAATATAAAATCAAAACATATCGAGACTAAAAATTAAATAAATACACTCCATTATACATATTATAGTGATTTATGTAATCAACTAAAATTAAAAAATTAAAAAAATTGATTAAAATTAATTAATTATATTTTTTAAATTTTTTATTTCCTTGATTTATTTTTAAACATTTCAAACTTTTTAATATATTATTATAACAGCTTGGTAGTTTGGGGTTATATTGGGTGGCTAATTGGAAAGAATGGAATCCTCCTCACCGAAGTTCAATTACCACATGTGACATGATAAATATTGATACTATTACAACATATGTATATTAACTTGCTCCTATGGAAATATATAGCTTTTTTTAGTTGTGAAAAAATGGAATATATATATAATATAAAACAGCACAATCTTGGTAACATCATCATATTGAAAGTGAAAAGTAAAAAATAAATAAATATGTTTATAATGTTTAATAGCTAATACAATTATAATAAAATTTTCAAATAATATCATTAATAATAAAATAGCCTAGGGGGCGTAGAATATATAGTTCTACAGTGATGTGGCGTAATGTTAAGGCACCCTGTGATGTGAAGGTCACCAATTTGAAACTCTATGGGAAAAATTCCAGCCAGGTTAAGGGCTAGTGTGGCCTAGGCCAAATGCAACCCCCGAGTGATTTTAAAGGCCTAGATTTTCCTAGGTCGCGCTTTCTCAACCCAAAAGTTAAACATGCAGTCATCTTAGGACTCAAACAACTTAGCAATATATATATAATATATAATAATTTGATAATTTTAATTTCTAATTCCTCTTTCAATTTCTTTTTAAATTCCACTAAACTCAATGACATATGATAATATAAAATAATATTAATGAAAATATAATTAAAACAGCAACTACAGTAATATTAATGAAAAAAAAATAATAATACAATTAATATTCAAATAAATAATTTTTTTTTTAAATTTTAATTTTAATTTTTTCAATCATTTTTTTTCTTAAGTTTTTCAAAATTTCCCCACACACCACATACATACTTGTCACTGGGGAAATCTTGGGTGGTCAAAACCAGGAAGGAAAAAGAATCATGCCCACCCTAGGTTCATATTCTCATAAGTCACATAATGGATGTTGACAGTAAATCATAGTGTAAATGTATATTGCTCATATGGGAATATATAACACTGTGAAACAAAGGAATATATCATATATATAATATATCTTCCTTTTTTTCACAATGCTATATATTCCTTATGAGCAATATACATAGACTATGATTACTGTCAAGGTCCATCATGTCACTTGTTAGAATTCCATATATACTTGGGCCAACTAAATTTAGCTTGGGTGGTTGGGTAGAATAGTTGTTATCCTCCCCACCCAATTTCTAGTCTTTTAAGTTGACATGTTGACATTATGGAATAGAGTAACTTTGTTACGCTCTTAAGTACGTTTATATTGAAAGCTAGCCTAGTAGTAGTGACCTCTCTCTTGCCTTCGGGCTGAGAGGAAGGGTGACTTTCTTCCCTAGGTTGTACCAAATGCCCAAATTTAGCTTGGTTCGTTGGTTGGAATATTATTATCCTCCCCACCTAGGTTCAAGTCTATTAAGTTGACATGTTGACACTATGGAATATAGTAACTTTGTTGCACTCTTGAGTGAGTCTATACTGAGGATTGACCTAGTACCAACAACCTCTCTCTTTCCTTCGGGTTGAGAGGGAGGCTAAATTTCTTCCATGAATGAGTGCGTTGACACTAACACCGAGACAATGCTCTACACAAATCCTTTACATACACAGGATGGGAGAGGGGAGTTGGGGGGTTCTATCGGTGAGTGCTCGAACAATGAAATTGGCACTGACACTAATACAGGCACTACTAGTGCATTTACCTCTTGTTTCATTTTAAACTTTTACATTTTCAACTATGTGGGAGAACATGTGTATGGAGTTAAGGGTGTGTTTGGAATGAAGAATGTGCAAAAGAGGGGTAATGTGCAGGACAACGAAGGTGCAAAGGAACTTTCTCCTCATAAGTGAAATTCATTTAGATTTAAGCAAAAACTTAGTATCCAATATTAAATTAAGTATTTTTTAATGCATGTCGGAAATAAGTTTTATGTGGGAGAATGGGTGCAGAGAAAGGAATACAAACTTTCATATGCAATGTTCTGCATCTCTACATATATTCCCCTTTCACACATTTCTTCTGAATACCTCTCTCCTGCACAACACTACATATTAATCAATTAATAATGGTTTTGTCTTATTAAATTTTTGGCATAAAAAGTTTGGCTTACATATATATCGAGTGTGAAATAAGGGTAGGTGATTAACTGTCCCCAATACTCTCTTGATGTGGGGTCATTTCATTTGGTATCAGGATGCAAAGGACATTAACACTAATATAGGAACTCCCAGTGAATTCACCTCTTATTTCATTTTAAACATTTATAGGTTAAGTTATGCGAGAGAACAAGTGTATGGAGTCGAGGATGTGTGCAGAATGAAGGATGTGTGAAAGAGGTGATTTGTGCAGGAGAATTGGGGTACAAAGGGAACTTTCTTGCACATACATGAAATTATTGTAGAAATTTAATAGAAATTACAAGTGCTTAAGAAATTGAATTGAAATCAAGAGACACAAACTCTACTCTATTAATTTGTGGAATGGAAATCATAGTTTAGAACAACATGCATAAACATGCAACAATAAAAATGACAAGTACTCAATGATTTACAAGGGAACCCAACTAGTAAAAACCATTTCAGATATTTTGCATTAATCAGTTGAATAGAGAAACTATTACAATTGTATGCTCCACCTCTGAGCACCACCTACAAAAGAAAAATTGTTCTCTTTGCTGAATGAGTACCTCTGGCAAAAAATTAGCCACTTTCTGCCTCCTCCAACCTCCTATTTCCTTATGCAATTCTGAGCTAATTCAAGCTCCTAAAAAATAGGGAAGTCGCGATTTCCCTGCGCAATTCCTAAGGAATCGATCTCTTGACTTCATGAAAAAAATGTACACTCAACTAGTATACAATTAATGTTACACTATCCTTGTCTCCTTCACTCAAGTTGGGCAATTCGAATTCCATGCATGTCTAGGCTATTTTGGGAAGATTGATCATCTAATTGACAAACCTTTGAGTTAGACTACTGTCTCACTGCACAACATACCTTCAACTGAATCTATTAATTTCTAGAGGTCAGTTAACTAAGTAAAACTGAAAATAACCAAACTAGATTGCTAAAATTTAGCAATCAACACATGCATGACTAAACTCCAAGTCAGGTAACTCAAATTTTCTGATTTAACTGAGTGACAAGAGTCATGTCACACTAGTTAACTACCTCAAAGTTGTCTTGCTGGTGTGAAAATTCGATTTACTCAATTTGACTAAGGCTAAAGTCAAATTGAGCCTTTCTTGCTACACTTTCTAACACTACCTCTTAGCAAGAATGATATTTTTCATCACCCCTATCTTGCGCCTATGGAATATGAATTTACCTCTTGACAATGCCTTTGTCAAGATGTCAACATATTGCTCCTCAATTGGAATGTACATTAGCAACATAATTCTCCTCTGCACACATTCCTGCAAATGATGATATCAAATATCAATGTGCTTGGACCTGTCATGAAATACGAAATTCTTAGAGAGCTTAATGCAAGTTTGATTATCACAATATATCACTGTTGGATCCATTTCCTAACTAAAAATACCCACAAGCATTTTCCTCACCCATATGGCCTCACATGTGTTTTTACTTGCAACCATGTATTCAACCTCTATTGAGTTGAGCGCCACAGACCTTTGCTTCATATTATATCAAGAAATAGTTGCAGACCCAACACTGAAGATAGCACCTAAAATACTTTTCTTGTCTAATGGAATTCCTACCCAATCTACATTAAGCCTTTGAGCTCCATTCCCTATGTCCTCCTGTACCATAATCCATACTCGGTAGTGCCTCTGAGGTACTGTAACACATGATTTCTACCTTCCAATACATCTTGGTAGGCCTCACTATAACTTGAATAAGTTGGTTTACTGCATAGCACATGTCAGGTCTTGTGTTCAAAAGATAATCAAAGACCCCACAAGCTTCATGTAAATGGTAGCATCAACCTCTTCACCTAAAGTGGCATTCTCCTTCCTTCAATTTTTATCAAGGTGTGTCCATAGGCTTATAATTCTATATGTGAAATATCTGAAGTATTTTAGAGGCATACTTCCACTGAGACACAAAAAAATCACCATCACCTTGCCATATTTTTAGCCTAATGAAGTAATGCATTAATGTAACAACCCTGGTTAAAAATTATGTAAGAATATATAAGGCCACAGTCATGGGACACGTATTCCAAGCTGAATGGTGGGGAAAACATCCTAGTGGGTGTTCATTTGGTTTATTATGGCTAAGAAAATTGGAAAAGAAGATAGCAAAGGCTTTGGAAAGGCATGCGACATTTATTGACATTTTATTTATGGAAATAATCGAAATTAGGATAAAAGGAAGGTGAAAGGTCACAAGTTGCATGTGAGGAGGAAATTGAAGGAAAATAATGGAAAATTAATAAAATATAGACCTCATTAATAAAAAGGCTTTTGAGAATCAGTGGGAAAGCTTGGTTAGTGAAGTTTGGTCAATCCAGTTTTGGTGGAGCTCTCTTCTATTCTCTCCCTCACACTCTTGGATACTTACAGTTTTCTTGGAGCATTATTGGAGAGTGTGGCACACTTGGATTTTTGGAGAAAGAAGGGAAAGCAAGAGAAGGGAAGCACAAGAGGACCGAGGGATCAACAACTACAACGAGTTTCGCTTGCAGGTACCGAGTTACACATATGTTTTCCTCACTAGTTTTGGCATGCATGTGGTTTCTTGGTTATGATTTGTCATTGGCATGGAGGATTTCATTGATTGACAATGGATTTTCCTAGCCTTTCCATTTCCTAGATATCCATGGTGTTGTGGGTTCATTTGATTTTTTTCTGGTTGGTTCTCATGTTTCCTTAGCTTGGGTTGAGTTACTAGTTCATGGAGCCTTAGTTGGACAAATTCTCTGGAGCCCTGTAACAGCTTGGGTTGAGTTATTAGTCTTGGAGCCTTGGTTGGAAAAATGATTTGGAGCCATTGGTGGGTTGAGTTACTAGTCATGGAGCCTTGGTTGGAAAAATGCTTTGGAGCCATTGGTGGGTTTAGTTACTAGTCCTAGAGCCTTGGTTGGACAAACTCTATGGAGCCCGACAAGAACTGTGGGTTGAGTTACTATTCCTAGAGCCTTGGTTGGAACAAACAATCTGGAGCCCTGGAAGGCTTGGGTAGAGACCAATCTGGTGATGGTTTTGTGATGTCCGACCATAAGTTGGAATCATTGTTTGATAGGTTGAGGTGGATGGCCTTTGGAAGCCATGGATGGTTTTGGATTGATGTGTTTTATGAGATCCCACATTCATGCTTGGAATATGGCACAGGGGTAGCTGGCTGAAGAGAGATTTGGCTCAGCCATGTCTGTGGTCGGGTTGAACATGGTAGTTCCATATCAG
Source organism: Pinus taeda (assembly GCA_000404065.3). Classification (NCBI taxonomy): domain Eukaryota; kingdom Viridiplantae; phylum Streptophyta; class Pinopsida; order Pinales; family Pinaceae; genus Pinus; species Pinus taeda. The sequence continues at coordinate 106,310 of APFE030601896.1, read as the reverse complement.
GTTGGCTTTTGCATCATTAATATGAGGTTATTTCTCCTTGTTATCACATGGGTATTATATTGGTTTATATATGGATTGTATGGCTGGTGTTTCCTCAATATTTATGTTGTTATTATGATGGTTATGAATATGTATTATGATAGCTCCCATGTCATAAAAATAGTCACGTCCAAGAAGTAAATTGTAATCCAAAGGGCCTGGGACTACCATCACATTGAGATAGGGACAAAGGTGAATGGGGTGATTACCTTCACATAACCTACAGGGAAACTTAACTTTAACCTTCTTTGCATGAACTTTACTACCACTAGTTGATGGTGTGTCACCAACATGATCTCCATAAGTTGATGGAACAAGATGATGTGAACGAGAAGACCATTCTTCTAATATCTGAGGAATACTAGAACAATTTCGAAGAACATGGTCTCTTGCACAAATTTTGCAAGGATATCGAAGTTTGTGAGGCTTATTGGATGGTTTCTCATCAGATTCGAAGCAATGGTTTCTTGGTTTCCCCCCTACTGAATTTTCTTCTTCTTCTTCTTCTTCTTCCCTTTCTTCTTCTTCTTATCCACCTGGTTACTACTGTCAACACTTTCACTAGGTGAAGAGGAAGAAGGGGAGGAAGAAACAACTAATGAATAAGGTAAAGGGTTAACTTTAGGATCAACTGGAGGTTGATTTTGTCTAGTTGTAGGAATATTCAGTTGTGGGGCCAAGGAGGTTGAGAACAACCATATTGGCAAGCTGATGGTAAGTCCCAGAAGGGACAATGTAGCCAATAAGGAGCACTAATATTTACGAAAGGAGGAAAAGGACTAGGATTCCTGTCAAAAGGAATTCCTTGATCAGTGGACTCTAGAGTTGTTGCCATATGTCTCAACCTGAGATCAACTAAGGAGTGATGTGGAGCACGTTATCCGCGGTCAATTAATTTTATTTTAATAAAAATAGCATAACAAAACAAAAGAGGGATAATCTAGGCAAAAGGATTACCAAGTAACTGTGAACTACAATATACTTCCTCCGTAAACCAAGGACTTAACATACGTGCAGGAAATCTCCCTGAATGCTATTTTCGGTGTATCATATTATACAAGGCGGCCGACTTGTTTAGCTCTGGATGGATAGAAATCTAATGTAGTCCTCCCAAATATACCCGAAAGTACGTGGAGGCCCAATCAGTGTTAGCATTGTCTAATGCGAAACTGGGTCGGTGTCTATATGTTGTTATGCATGCATTGTCATGGTTATGGTTATACATGTATGGTAGGTCAAACATGAATTGTGAGGTCATTGTATGCATTTTAGGTTATCATGATGATATTGGTATGTTATGATGCTAATGTGTTGGCTAAGATAGAGCAGGAGATGCAGATCATTAGAGTGAGGTTGCAACACTAGACTTTGGGGTAAGAAAAGATCATCATACATGGATTTTATGTTTGGCATACATGTATGCTAGTTAATGGATTTTTATGTGCATTAGGGTTACATACTTGTTTTTCATTTTATTGATTGTTGTGGTTGCATGCATGGTAGATGCTAGTGAATCAGTGTGGTCATATGGTCATGAATGATAGTAACCCGTGGTTGTATGCATTGCTATTGTTGTTTTATGTTAGATAACTTGATGATTGTGTTATATGATGTTGATGAGTATGTGATAGGTTAACTTGTTATGATTATGTTATATGTTATATGTTTTTGTTGAGTACGTTATAGGTTAACTTGTTGTTGTTATATGATATTTAGCTTGATGATTAGATTATATGTTGTTGATGAGAATGATATATAACTTTTTGTTGTTATATGCTAGTAACTTGATAATTAGGGTTATTACATTAAGATCTTGATGTTATGTGTATCGTACTAATTTGGATTGGTCTATGCAAAGGGTTAGGGTTATGACATTTAGGTATGAGTTAATATGTTGTGATATTATGTCATGTTAATCTAGACTGGCAGTTCATATGTGATTATTATGTATGAATGATAATTGTTTATGAGTCTATGATGTGAACATGTTAGGTAGTGAATGTTATGGACATCATGATCTTATTTGAGTTTGAACTGATGTGTTGCGAAGTTATATCGTGCTAACTAGATTGAATTGCAAACAAGATAACCTCCCCTAAGATACATTAAGGTATGATTTTGCTTATGTCGTCTACTTTGTGTTTGAATGTTTTATCATGTTGTCTATTTGGTGTTTGATATTTGGTGTCTATTATGTCGTCTATCTATTGTTGAATGTTTTAGTAATCACATGATATGGCTATGTGTTCAAATGATATTGTTTTAAGATGATTGTACTAACACATATGTCTTGAGACGGTTGATATGTACTTGAATGTAGTAGGTGACGGTTGTAGCATTATGTCTAAAGGCTATAGGTTGACTAGGTATCTTAACATGATTCTTAGTCTTGGTAAAGGTTGATTTCAAATTGATAGCTATGATTGTATTGATATTTGGAACATGTGGTTGAAATGTGTAAACAGTTGCAGGAAACATGCTTGGTATTAACATGACAAGGTAACAACTGATGTGTTTATATAACACTTGGGTGATGTGAAAATACATAGTAAGCCTCAATTGCAACAAGGTAAAAGGGTAAAATAAAGGAATTGGGCAAGGATTCCTTTGGCTATGTTTGGAAACCATAATTCCCAACGAAAGAGTGCTTTGCATACAGGAAGTCTTCTCAACCCTAACTTGTCAGAAATTACGTGGATATGTGCTATATTCATGGACATGTATTTGAAAGGTGTAACATTTAGTGTCTAGTTATAGCTAGATTTGTCAAAGGAATTGGAGTCCCTTGAGGCATGGCACAGATGTGTTCGGTTACAAGGCAGCGTGCTTGGCACAACAAGGTAAGGTAAACAATGTATTGTTATGTTTATCTATGCACTAATAATTATGTGTTGATGGCAGCATGATGCAAGGGATTGCATGGAAAAGAGATTTAGATGAATTCTAGAAGAAGGATCAAGTTGAGCTTCCCTAAAAACCATGGGGATTGAGTCATGTCGTTTGTTTTCGGTCTTGTGATTTTGGTATTTTGGTGATTTGTTGTGATTGATTGCAGTTTTGGTTGTGTCTTGTGCATGGCCATGCCACTTTGTTTATGATGTCATATTGCTATTGCTCTTCATGGTTTTCTCTTGTTTGCTTCTCGATCTTTCCATTTTTGTTTTGAGAGTCTTTGGAATTGGTTGGGGAAGGAGAAAGTTAATGGAGCTCGAGGAGAGTTATGTGGTACCCGACAGGTAAGGTAAGACCTGGATGAAGCTCAATACATGTATAAGGGAAGTTGAAGGCAAGAGTATGACAATGAGCTGGACTGGTTGGGTCCATCGATGTAAATGGACGATGACAAGACAATCATGGGAAAGATAAGGTCAAAGGAATTGAGGCGTCATATTCCCTGGCTATGTTGGGAGCTGTTGTTATTGATGTTTCACATGTGTTGAATGAATAAAGGAAGTTATATTAATTTTGACCTTGATATCTAGTAATTATGTTGTGATGATAATTGCTTTATGCAAATGTTTATATGTATATATGCATGTATGTATGTATGTATGTATGTATGTATGTATGTTGTTGTCTAATAGTATCATGATTATTTAATGTTAATGTGTATATATATGCATGTATGTATGTATCTATTCACTGGATGATAGGGTTGCCAGGGATCATTCTTGTGGAGGAATGATTGCTTATGCAGGTAAATGGCATGAAGAGGTTCCTAGGTATTAGGAATCAAGTGGGAAGAGTAGTTTTGATAAATCTATGAGGTCAGTATCATGTGGTTATGAGTTGATATCATGTGATTATATTATGTCTATGTTGTGGACAAGTTAGGCCGAGGGATACATCAGCGAAATGAAAGAAGTGTGTTCTTCGACATGCTAGGACAAGCATGGATAAGACACTGGAAGCAAGGTTGCTAGGTAGAGACAGTGTGGTCTTGGATGTGTAGTACTACTGTTGTGCATATGTTATATATGTTGTACATGTTAAATCTGTGATGTTATGCACACGTGGTGTTGTGTATATATAGTGTGTGTACATTTTGTTTATGTAATGATTATGTACAAGGTGGTACATACAGTGTTGTGTGAATATTGCATATGTAGTGCTGGGTATAGATGGTGTTATGTACATGTTGGATATGTGGTGGTATGTACATATTGTACTATGCACATGATGGATATGTGTATTGTGTGCATATGGTGTTGTGCACATGTTGGATATGCAGTGCTCTATACATAGGGTGCTATGTGCATGTTGTATATGTAGTGCTATGTACATATGGTGTTGTGTGCATGTTGTACATATGGTACTATGTACATATGGTGTTGTGTGCATGATTGTATAAGTGGTGCTGTGAGCATGTGGTGCCGTGTACATGTGGTGTTGTGTGCCTGTGGTGTCGTGTACATGTCGTGCATGTGATGTTGTGTACATGTGGTGTCGTGTACATGTTGTTCATGTGGTACTATTGAGATGTGGTATTGTGTACACATTGTACAGGTGGTACGATGTACATGTGGTGTTGTGTACATGTTGTGCAGGTGGTGTCGTGTACATGTGATGATGCACAAATTGTGTAGGTGGTTCCTTTTATAGGTCGTACATTGTATGTGTTGTACATATGGTACTGGTGTACATGTGGTATTGTGTGTGTCATACATGTTGTGTTGCAGGCGTGAGGTACTATGTATGCGCATTGTGTAGTCATGGTATTGTGATATGTGTATTCGTTATGTTGTACTCTGTGTACATATATGTATTTTGTGGTGTTGTACATCGAGTATAGATGTATTGTGTTGTGTTGTACACTAGGTGTACATATATGTATTGTGTGGTGTCATACATCGAGTGTAGGTGTATGTATGTGTTGTATTGTACATCGAGTGTAGGTGTACGTATGTGTTGTGTTGTACAATGGGTGTAGGTGTATGTGTTGTGTGTCAGGTGTAGATGCATCTGTGCATGGTGTTGTATATTGTGTGTGGTTGTATGTGTGTGATGTACACTATGTGTATGTGAACATGGTTGAGGAGAAGGCACTAGATGTTTGTTGGGTGTGGCAACTGATTCAGAGTGCATACAGAATAAAGACAAAGGTAGAAGCTAAGGATTTATTAAAGGACTAATATCAGGATTTTATTTCAGTTTTATTATGCATGTGATTTATGATTATAGTCTATACTAATTACATGTGATCTATGATTATGGTTTATGATAATTGCATGTGATTCATGATTTTGAACTATGATGGTTGTGTTTTGAGCTAACCTAATGTGATATTTTTATACACGTTGATTTGGTCAAAGATGTTATTTTGACTAGTTGTGACAAGAAGTAAACATGATTGCAAGTGTACCTTATTGACGAGATAGCAATGAGGTATGATGTGAATTTATTTCAATTTATTTTAAATCTAATGGAAATTATGTTCTTGATATAGTAATGCATGAACACGCTTAGTTGGGTGGTTGAAATTGACTGTAAGAATTTGCAACAACAAAAGGAATTGGAAATTGTAGCAGTATGTTGGTAAAGCATTCAGGAGCAAGACCATTGTGGGACAGTGGTACCCGATAGTGTCCATTGATTTCCATGAGTATGCTATGACTAGTATGATGGTTTTAAGGTAGGGATATGCCTTGTTTTTTTATATCTTATGATGTGAGGAAGCCTTGCCAAGGGATGGATTGCCCGAGATGGGGGTGCCAACAAAATTTGGAAGTTTTGTGACTACATAGAAGGGGGTGACTGGATTTCCCAAGGGACTATGGAGCAGAGAAGGGAAGGTCAGGGATATATTTGTTTTAATTATTAGCATTTCCAGATGGAATTAGATGCACCATGGAACAATGAGCCTATAATACCCCCTCCTTCGAGGTCCTCCCAAGCTACTAACTAGTTGGGGTAAACATGCGACACGAGAGGTCACTATAAGGGATTCAACTTCCTTGGTGACCTTAAGGAAACGGAGTCGAAGAAATTGATCCAAAATGGATTCAACATAGCCTCCAGATCAAAAGTCTCTAAATACAGGTCAAATGGAAAAATTTTTGAAGGTCTTGTGAATATGAAGCCAATGGTGCAAACCACATGCAAATCCGAGTTCGGACAAGGAAATTAGAGCTAATCAAAGATTCAGGTCAAAGAGTCAAAGCCTATGTCAGCAAGACATGTAGCAACCTGGGAAAGATTCGCATGTACCTGATGATGTCAACAAAGAAGATGATGTGGCAATCAGAGATTGGTTCAGACGTCAAGCAATGAGGAACAACGATCAAGAGTGGAGATCGTCTGATTAAAGGAGATTGATGCATATCGCGTCGAAACATGTAGGCAAGTTATTTGGGAAAATAGACACGATAAAGCTATGAAAAAGGAGCTAAACTCTTTGAGTTTTGATAGAAGGGAAACAAATGGTTTATCGCGTGCCCTCAAGGCAGGAAGTGGTTTTAGAGCGGTATCACATGATTCCACTCAGTGCTCAACAAGTAGCCTCCCGAAAACCACTTTATGACGTGCTTTTAGAGAAATAGCGAACGTGCTAGTTGGATCACAAAACTGTGCGACAACTGTGAGATGGAAGAGGAAAAATAAATGATGCAGGTTGTTCGGATTAGTTGAAGAGTGGGACGCGACAACCATTAGATGGTTTTTTCTTGAGATAAGTGCTGGGCAAAGGCTGGACGGTCAGGGTCCACCCACACCCATTGGTCCTTTCGTTTATAGCCTGTTTCTATTATAAACGTATTTGTTCCACATTTATTGCAATTTGTAACTAAAACGTGTTATATAAACACCATAACACAGAAAAATTGACAGAGAGTGTTCAGAGGAGTGTATTATGAACCGTTCCAGGGGGTCTGGAGGTCAGGGTGACTAGTACGGTCGTGTGTATACTCATTTCGACTTGAAGTTTCAAGTGGACATAGTGATGAGTTCCATATTTGTGTTGAGACTTTGTTTTTGAGCTCACACCTGTAACAACCATTTGAAGACATAATAAAGAGGTCAGCACTGGAAGTTATGACTAGGAGATGTAGTCACGAAGTCTGGTGAACTCCTTTATCAATTTTGCTTATGTTTTTATAATTGTTTAAGCTTCTGCGTTATTCACAATATTATTGATCCATTGCACTAAGTAACATAGACAACTCCGCACATAAGTATGTAATAGATGTATCTATTTTAGATCAAGTGGTATCATAGATTAAGGTTTTTAAGGTTTGACAAGTTTGTGTGGATATTTGAATGCTAACTAGGTAAAGGCTCGGACAATATGAAGGAGAACTTGTTGAGGTGAATCCAGAGATTGGAAGGGTCTTTTCACAAAGAAGGATGGCAGATGAAGCTCCACTTGGGGTAGAATCCCAGTTCTTAGATAGCTTCATACCGATATGTGCCATGGTGGAAGAAATGTATAATGAGTTTAAAAAGGGTAGAGGTGAAGGCACTTCATCACCTAGACCAAACAAAGGAGAAGAGGAACCTTTCTCTTTGTCCCTCCAGAGAAATACGAGAAGGAATATAAAGGAAAAGGAGGAATGCATCCTCCACCATCTCCTCCATAATCACCATCATCATTGTCATCATCTTCTTCTTCTCATAAAACTAGCTCTTCTAAGAAGAAGAAAAAGAAAGCCTCTTTGATCAAATTAGATGTAAAATTTGATTTCCCAATTTATGATGGAGAAATTAATGCAAAAAAGCTAGATAATTGGATAAGGAAAATTGATGTATATTGCAGGGTGCAGAAAGTTGATTCAGAAAGGAAGAAGATCCAGCTGGCTAGCCTTCGACTTGGAGGAACCACACTTGTGTGGTGGAAAGGCAAGACACAAGCAGATCTTCAAAAACACGTAAAATCATTTCAACTTGGAATGAATTTGTTTCTGCCATTAAAAAGCAATTTTATCCTTTGGCTTATATGCAGCAAGTAATGATGAGTTGGCAGACCTTACGTCAATTGAAGGGTCAAAGTGTACATAGTTATACTCAAGAATTTTGTAAAAGGGCTTTAGCATTAGGCATATCATTTGACTCACTATAGACATTGTTAAAATATATAGGTGGTCTTCATACTTATTTGAAGCATACTATAGTTATGTTTAATCCCACTAGCTTAGATGATGTGTTGGTTCAAGTGACTCAGCTAGAGGCTAGACGTAAAAATGTAAACCCAGATGTTGGGAAATCATCCAAATCTTTTGAGAACAAGAATAAAGGAAAGAAGAAACTGAAATGGAAGGAGAGGAAAACAAACACTGTAAAGAAGGATAAACCTTCATGCACTCATTGTAAGAAGGAAGGACACGATGAGGCACAATGTTGGTCTTTGCATCCATAATTTAAGCCTAATAATTTCGGGGGTAAAGAGCGAAAGAATGTTGTTGTTATTCAAAAGGACTTGGGGTCAGACTCAGGTGACGAAACAACAATTATAGCCACAGGTATAAAAGGTAAAGATTCTAAAGCATCTACAAGTAATTCTTCACATTCTGTTGATAATGAAAGTAATGAGAGGAAAAGAAACGAGCTATTTCATATTAGAGTAATTTCCAAGCACACTAAAATTAATGCTTTATTTGATAGTGGGTCACAAGTTAATTTGATTTCTAAAACAATTGTAAAGAAGTTGGGTCTAGAAACAAAACCTCATAAGAAGCCATATCCATTAGGTTGGGTGTGTGATAAAACAAAGCTACAAGTTACGAGACAACGTAAACTTTAGTTTGCTATTGGGTCAACATTTGTAGATGAGGTTGAGTTAGATATAGTCCCATTGGACATATGTGGAATTGTTTTAGGAAGCCCATACTTGTACAATAGAAAGGCTATCTTCTATCGAGCTGAAAATAAGTATCAACTCATTAAGGATGAAATTGAATATATTGTAAGAGTTCATAAATTCAAAGATAACTTTGCTCTCATAAATTCATGAAAGATGAAAAGAACAATAAATTCAAGTAAGAAATTTTTACTAATAATTTTAAAAGCAAAGGATCTTGATAAATCCGATGCATTCCAAGGCTGTAATCCTAAACAGAAAGAAGATCTAGTTAAAGTTGTTTCTGATTATGATATTCTATTTAAAGAGCCTTAGGGGCTTCCACCCAAGCGAGAGATAGTGCATGATATTTATTTGCAACAATATGCTCCACTACCTAACATTGGAATGTACAGGTTATGAACTTTAGAGAATGCAGAGATAAAGAAGCAGGTACAGGAGTCGCTCGATAAAGGGTTTATATGACCAAGCACATCACCGTGCGGATCACCAATTGTGTTGGTGCGAAAGAAATATGGTTCGTGGAGAATGTGCATTGATTTTAGAGCACTAAATAAAATTACAATCAAGAATCGTTATCCTCTTCCTCATATTGATGATTTCTTAGATCAATTAAAAGATGCAATTTACTTTTCTAAATTAGACTTGCAAAGTGGCTACCATTAGATCAGAGTTGCAGAATAGGATATATGGAAAACTACTTTCAAGATGAAGCAAGGACTTTATGAGTGGTTGGTTATGCCTTTTGGCTTAACTAGTGCTCCTGCTACGTTTATGCGAGTCATGAATGATGTATTTAGACCATTTATTGATGATTATGTAATAGTCTATTTAGATGATATTATTTTTTTTAGTAAGACTTGGGATGAACATGTAAAGCAGGGTTTAGATGTTTTAAAAAGAGAAAATCTCTATGTGAAGCTGTCGAAATGTGATTTTTGCAGAACAACTTTAAATTATTTGGGTTATATTGTAGGGGGTGGTGAATTGAAGATAGATCCCTCTAACGTTGAAGTCATTGTGAACTAGCCTAAACCCAAAGCTGCTACAGAAGTTAGAAGTTTCTTAGGGTTAGCACAATATTGGAGAAAGTTTATTGCTAACTTTTCGTTGATTGTATCTCCTTTACATGCTTTGACAAGTGTGAAATAGGTGTTTCAGTGGGGAGGAAAACAACAGAAAGCCTTTGACAACTTGAAAGAAAGGATTAGTACAACGCCAGTACTAGCACTACCAGATCTTCAGCATCCATTTGAGATCAAGATAGATGCAAGTGACTATGCCATGGGGGCAGTGTTGATGCAACACATGAAGCATATATGCTTTCATTCTGAGAAATTTACATTTGCAGTAGTTAACTATCCTACATATGATAAAGAATTGTATGCATTAGTACAGAGTGTTAAAAAGTGGAAACATTATATAATGGGTAAAGAAACAATCATTCACATAGATCATCAACCAATTCAATATCTACACCCACAAACTAAATTGCAACGATCAAGCCATTACAGGTGGATGGGTTTCCTACAACAATTTCATCTTGTTATTAGATATAATAAGGGCATATATAATAAGGTTGCAGACATGTTATCAAGACCAATCATAATGCATCCACTATACTTAAGCATAATTCAGTAATTCATGAATGTTATATTGAACAATATGCTCAAGATACAGACTTTAAGGATGTATATGCAACTTTAAGTCATGGCAAGTAGGTAGAAGAATTGGATTACTACATTAAGGACAAACTCTTATATCATTTGGGAAAGTTATGCATTTCACAAACTGAAAGAGTTAACATAATTTGAGAAGCACATACTTCTCTCATATCAGGTCATTCTGGTGTAAGTAAAATAGTTGCACAATTGCAAAGGTTCTGTTATTGGCCACGAATGCATGAAACAGTTTCTAGATATATCAAAGGATGTACTATGTGTGCTACAAGCAAGCCAAGTAATAGAAATTAGGTTTGTATACTCCACTTCCAATTCCTTCTCGTCCTTGGGAAAGTGTTTCCATGGATTTTGTTGGGGGATTGCCAAAGTCTAGAAAAAGGTCATGATTATTTGTATGTAATTGTGGATAGGTTCAGTAAGATGGGTATTTTGATACCTTGTAATAAATAGGTCACAGTTGAACTAACTACAAAGTTTTTCTTTCAAAATGTATGGGTTCATTTTGGGTTACCCACTTCTATTGTATCTGATCGAGATTCTCGATTTATTGGGAAATTTTGGTCAAGTATATGGGAGTTAATGGACACAAGTTTAAAGAAGAGCATAACGTTTCATCCACAAACAGATGGTCAAATAGAAGTGGTCAACAAGGTAGTGATACAACTGCTTCGAGGATATTGCAGCAAGCATCCCAAGCTTTGGGATGAACATTTGTGTTACGTGTAGCATGCTTATAGTCGTGCCAAGCACTCTTGTACTTAGAGATATCCTTTTGAGACTTGTTTTTGTTTATACCAAAGTCCCCCTTGGATTTTGTCTTTCGTAAAGACATAGCAGTTGATGGACACAATGATGTGGATAAAGCAATTAAGTTCATTGAACAAATCCAAGAAATTCACCAGGAAGTACAGGAATAGCTGGAAAGAAGTCAAGCCAAGTATAAGGCGTGACATGACAAGCATCGAGTCGAGCATAGTTTTCAAGTTGATGATGAAGTCTGGTTGTACATCAACAAAGAATTACTGCAAGGGGAAGGTAAAAAGTTAAAACCAATTAGATATGGTCCTTTCAAAATACTTTATAAAATTAGTGAAAATGCTTTCCACCTTGATCTACCAACTTATATGCAAATCTATTTATTCGTTAATGTTGAAAACTTAAGGTTGTGTGAACCTTCAATGATTGAAGATCCCAAAGAGCAAGGTCAGTTACCTTCCATAGAGGATTTGTTGCTTGAGTATCTCAGTGAGTTACAGGAGGACACAGGTCTTGACAGGAGGATAAGAACTTTGCGATGAGGGGATGTTGAGTACCTGAGAGTTGGACTCAAAGGTACAAATCCAAGTAAATCACGATGGATAGAAATTGGACAAGTGAAGGAACTTTATCCTTACTTACTCGATAGCTAAACAACTTTTGGTGGACCAAAAGCTTCCAATAGGGAGGAGTGATCCAAAATGGATTCAGCATAACCTCTAGATCAAAAGTCTTCAAATATAGGTGAAATGGAAAAATGTTGAAGGGCTCGTGAATACGAAGCCAATGGTGCAAGCCACATGAAAATTTGAGTTCGGACAAGGAAATTAGAGCTAATCAAAGATTCAGGTCAAAGAGTTAAAGCCTATGTCAGCAGGACATGTGGCAACCCACGAAAGAGTCGTAGGTACCTAATGATGTCAACGCAGAAGATGATGTGGCAATTGGAGATCGGTTCATACCTCAAGCGACGAGGAACATTGGTCAAGAGTGGAGATCATTCGATTAAAGGAGATCGACGCATATCGCATCAAAACATGCAGGCAAGTCATCTGGGAAAACAGACGCAATAAAAATATGAAAAAGGAGCTAAAGTCTTTGAGTTCAAAAGGAGGGCGGTAAATGGTTTATCACATGCCCTGAAGAGGAAGTGATTTTATACTGGGAGCATGTGATTCCACTTAGAACTCGACACGTAGCCTCCTGAAAACCACTTTATCATGTTCCTTCGAAGAAATAGTGAATGTGCTAGTTTGAGCATGAAACCACGCAACAACCGTTGGATGGTAGAGGATAGATCAACGATGCAGGTTGTCTGGATCAGTTGAAGAGTGGGACGTGACAGTCGTCAGATGGTTTGTTCTTGAGATCATTGCTAGGGAAAGGCCAGATGGTCAAGGTCCTTCCACGCCCGCCAGTCCTTTTGTTTATAGCTTGTTTCTGTTATAAATGTATTTGTTCCATGTTTATTGCAATTTGTAACTAAAATGTGTTATATAAACACCATAACATAGATAATTTGATAGAGAGTGTTCAGATGAGTGTATTGTGAACCGTCCTAAGGGGTCTGGAGGTCAAGGTGACCAGTACAGTCGTGTGTATACTCATTTCAACTCGAAGTTTCAAGAGAAACATAGTGGTGAGTTCCATCTCTGTGTTGAGACTCTGTTTTTGAGCTCACACCTGTAACAACCATTTGAAGACATAATAAAGAGGTCAGCACTGGAAGCTAGGACCAGGAGACATAGCTAGGAAGTCTGGTGAACTCCTTTATCAAATTTTCTTATGGTTTTATAATTGTTTAAGTGTCTATGTTATTCGCAATCTTATCAATCGATTGCACTAAGTAACATAGAAAACTTCACACATAAGTCTGTAATCCCTTTATCTATTTCAGATCATAAAAATATCCAACAAACCCATCCACATTAGCAACAACACCCCTAAGAGACATACCAACCACTCAGACATCATGTCCTTGAGTCCCATTAATATTTTAATCTTTTTAACCCCTAGACGCTCTCATGTTATAGGCATGACAGTGTTGTGAAGCCAAAGTCACTCTCACAGGCCTATGTGTCAGCATCCTTGGACTCTTTTCAACAAACTTGTGTCAATGTCCTCGATATTTGAGCCACTTTTCTAGTCCAGAATCCAGACCTGTGCACATAACTTGTTACAAACTCCATAATCCATAAAAGAAATTATGAAAATATAAACAAATCAAAATTCAATCCCAGGACTAGGCCTGAGCATCCCCAACCGGGATTGACATTTTGTCAAACATTTGGCATCAATGCAACCTGCAGGTCTAAGATACAAAACATAGCATGACTGACTAAAAGAACTTATGAAACATAACCAAAAGGATCACCACCTTCTCAATTGAACTATTGTATCATCAGTTACGTCTTGCATCCATCAATTTAATAATTACAAGTAAATACATGATATAACCATGACATGAACCAATCATATAACCATGCTTATAACCAACAGAAAACCATATAAATATCAGAGATATGAAAACCATTAAATCCACATATAAACCAATGCAAAAGTAAGAGAACTTAGCTTTTATTAATCATAGGAAAATATGACTAGGTTTAGGACTTCCATGTACCACCCAACCATAGACATGGTTGAACCAAATATTTCTTTCAGCTAGTCACCCCCATGCCATATTCCAATCATGAATGTGGGATATCATAGAAAAATCAATCCAAGAACAACCAAGGGAATACAAAGGTTAAAACACCTCCACCTTCATCAAATCATGGTCACACCAAGACCGATTCTTTGGTCACAACTAAACCGAACTTGGAATGCCATCCGGAATCCATCTCTATCCTTGAGGAATTTTCCATCTCCTTGTCTCTCAGGTTTTATTGCAATCCAATCCCGAATCACTAGGCCCTAAACCGAGACTTAACACAATCCAAACTTGCATCGCTAGGCCCTAAATCGAGACTTCTCCCTCAAGTTTTATCGTGTATCCCACCAAAACTAGTCAAGTGATTCCTAGGCCTTTAGGAATGAAACTTGAGACCACCTCTGCCCTGGATTCCAAAATCCATCCAGAAACCAAATCTTAAAATCAAGATAAACATCCCAACATACCAGGGCATCCAGAAAAAGGCAAGGCTAGGCTGAAAACCACTTTCATAACATGAAAAAACCATGCCACTGACAAAAATAGAACCATACACCAACATGCAAAGCCATGCATTTCCAAATCAGCTAGGAAATCACACATGCAAAACATTATCTGTAAGTATTCCTACTGAAGCTGCTTGATCCTGTTTTTCTTCCTTGATCCTTTCCTTCCTTCCTTTCCCTTTGATTTATTTTTCTTCCTTACTCCAAAGATGAAGTGCTCCAAGAAAACTCTAAGTGACCAAGAGTGAGAGAGAGAGACAATAATGACAGAGCTCCAAACTTGAACTAACAAAAGGTTACCAGCTGATATTCATAAGCCTTTTCTATGAATGAGGCCTCTATTTTCTTAATTTTCCATTATTTTCCTTCAATTTCCTCCTCACATGCAACCTGTGACCTTTCACCTTACTTTTCTCCTAATTTCCTTTATTTTCATAAATAAATGTGCCAAAAATGCCTTTTTTCCTTTTTTCCTTTTAATGCCTTCGGCTTAGCCTTTGCCAATTTTTCTTATCCAAAACACACATCCAATGATCCCCACCAGGATATCTTTGCCCAACATTCACCTTGGAATAAGTGTCCCTTAACCGTGGTTTTACTTTTGCTTTATTAACTTTCATTACATGAACTTTTTACAAGGTTTGTTACAGAACCCTCCCCCTTGGGGAACACCATCGTCGGTATTAAACTACACCAATACCTCAGCAAAACCTCTTAAAAGAAAACATACTACCGCTGGAGATTTATAACTTAGCTTGTTATAGTATTTACAATGAAAGACTCACTGAAAAGTAAAACATCATGACAACATGACAATATAAAAACCATCATAATATGACACCCATATTGCTTATTGGAGCTTTATAAATTAGCCCATGGCAGTATTTATATCCATATACATATATATAAAGATACCAAAATGTCAAAAAAACATATTCCAAACATAAACCAACATCAAACACAAATCGCTTTGCCTCAACCAGAAATCAATGAAGGATACAGGGCCCATATATGATCCACCATTTCCCATGTAGTGTATTTAGGCCCAAAGTGCTTCCACTGCATTTTAAATTTCTCTATGGCCATGTTCCTGAGCATGAGATGTTTCCATTACAATATTAACTGAGGCTCCAACTAGAACTCTCCCTCTTTCTCCACCTACAATATAGACCATTCAATAACATGATCAACATCCTTTATATACTTATTAAGCAATGAAATATGGAAAAAATCATGGAATTTCACTGTTCGACGTAGTGCAAGTTGATATTCCATTGGTCCAATCATCTCAAGGATCTTGAAAGGCCCGTAATACCATGTTTCCAACTTGGCACATGATCCAATCCTCAAAGAGATTTTCATGGGCTTGATTCACAAATACACATGCTCCCCAACCTGAAACTCCTTGAATACCCTGTGTTGATCCGCATAACTCTTTTTTCTATCTTTTGTTTCCTTTAGATTCTTCTTTATAACCTACATTTCTTGCTCCATGTCTGCTAACATATATGGTCTAATAAGTACCCTATTCACTAGATCACTCCAGTTGATGGGAGTGTTACAACTCTATCCTTATAATGTCTTGAAAGGACTCATCCTCAATGACTCCTAATAACCATTTTTGTATGTGAACTCCACCAATGGAAGATACTCCTCCCATTTCCTCTACTAGTGCATCACGTACATCCTCAACATATCCTCCAAGATCATGTTGACCCTCTATGTTTGTCCATTTATCTATGGATTATAGGTTGTACTGAAGGCCAAGTCTATACCCAAGCCTGCAAATAGCTCCTTCTAAAAATTGGAAGTGAACTTTGCATCCCTGTCTGACACAATCTTCTTTGGAACACCATGCAGTCTCACTATCTCTCTTATGAAAACCTGTGCTACCTCACTGGTTGAATATGTAGGCTTCACTTGAATGAAGTGAGATACCTTGCTCAACCTGTCAACCATGAACATAATAGAATCATGTTGCCTCACTGTTCTCAGAAGACTTGTAATGAAATCCATGGAAATGAACTCCCATTTCCATTTTGGAATTGCTATCAGTTGTAGTAAACCACTTGGATGCTTACATTCTTCCTTGACCTGTTGACAATCTAAAAATCTAGCCACGAATTCTACCACTTCCTTCTTCCAATTCGAAAATAGTAGAACTTCTTTACCCCTATTAACATCTACTTATATTTTGGATGACCAAAGTATGGATTGGCATGAAACTCCCTTAAGATAATTTTCTTGAGCTCACTGCAATTTGGAAAATAGATCATGTCTGTAAACCTCACCAAACCATCTGCTGTGAGATGATAATATGCATCCTGATCACCTATACATGTACTTGTACTTGTGCTCTATTGTAGCCTGTGCATGATATCCATGTATTTTTCATCCCGTTGTCCTACCTACAAGATCCTATCCTGTAACTCTGTTCCATAAGAGCTCATAGCTGCTATATGATTTACTTGTGCCTTCCCGCTAAGAGCATCTGCAACCCTGTTCTCCTTCCCTTTGATGTATCTAATCTTGAAGTCGAACTCACTAATGGTAACCAACCATCTAGATTTCCTATAATTTATATTTGGTTGGTCAAACAAATACCTCAACCCACTATGATCACTCATCAATGTAAACCTCCTGCATAGAAGATACTGTCTCTAAATCTTCAATGCATGTATAATAGCTACTAGCTCAAGATCACACGTTGGGTAGTTTTTCTCGTGCTCATTGATCTTTTGTGACTCATAGTACATTATTTTTCCTTCTTGCATGATAACTCCACCAAGTCATCTCTTGCAAGCATCTGTACATACTACAAACTCCTAGTCCAGATCCGCAATCTTTAGCACTGGTGCATGTGTCAACAACTGCTTAAGCTGCTCAAAACTAGCTTCACATTCTTCTGTCCATTCAAACTTCTTACCTTTCCCATGTAATGAAGTGATATGATATGAAATGCGTGATAATTTCCTAATGAACCTCCTGTAGTAACTTTCTAATCCCATAAATGATCTCACCTCATCCACATTCTTAGGAGCTACCCACTCCATGATATCTGTTCTATTTTCTGGATCCACGGCTATGCCATCCTTTGAGACAACATGCCCAAAATAATTTACCTGGGTCTGAAAGAAGTTGCACTTGCTAAGTTTAGCATACAATTGATGCTCCCTTAACAGTCTCAATACTGTTTCTGAATTCTCGGCATGTTCTTCCTCATTTTTAGAATATACCAATATGTAATCAATGATTACAATAACAAACTTGTCCATATAAGGACACAATAAACTATTCATCAAACACATAAACGTAGCTGAAGCATTAGTCAAACTAAATGGAACAACAAGAAAATAATAGTGCCCACACATGGTCTTGAACGTAGTCTTGAAGATATCCTCTTCCTTGATGTGTACCTAATGGTATACTGATCTCAAGTCGATCGTAGAGAAAACTGTTGCTCCCTTCAGCTGATCAAACAAATAATTAATCCTCGAAAAAGGTACTTATTATTGATCGTTACCTTTTTCAACTACTTGTAGTCAATGCATAATCTAAGAGTACTGTATTTCTTCTTTACGAACAATATTAATGTACCCCAAGGTGATACACTCGACCTAATGTACCCCTTGTCCAACATTTCCTTTAGCTGCAACTTTAACTCAACTAACTCAGGTGTGCACATCTTGTAAGGTGCTTTTGATACTGGAGCTGCCCCTAGCACCAACTCAATAGAAAAGTCTACCTCCCTGTGAGGTGGAAAATCTATAATGTTCTCAGGGAATACATCCTAAAACTGCTGCAAAAATGGGTACATTCTTAACATATCTGCATCCTCAACCTCCTTACCCTTGTCATTGGAAATGCGTACTGCAAACATCACATGACCTTTTCTGTAAATACGCTTAGCCTAAATAGTAGTAACCATCCTCACTGATGTAGGCTTCTTCTTTCCCTAGAAATTCCTCTTTCCCCACTATCATCCACACACTCAATGGCCTTATCAAAGAAATCCACTTTGGTTCTGTGAAGGTATAGCCAATCCATACCCAAAAGCATAATGTACCAATCCAATGGAAATACATTCAAATGTGCTATTGTAGGCATACCATTTAACTCAAATGCACAAGTTCTCACCCAATGGTGAACTCTCTTCTTCGTACTTGTAGCCAACTATACCAACCAAGATGTTGCATGCATTTATTTTCTCAAACCACACTTATCCACTAGGCTAGGATTAATATAACTATAGTTAAATCTAGGATAAATCAAAATAGAAACAACTTGATCACAAAGCTTACCATCCATCTCAATTATCGATGCTTGATGATTCGCCTACCTGTTTTCGATGGCTGCATAGATCCAAGGAATGCTATGACCAACATCAACAACTG
Organism: Pinus taeda; assembly: GCA_000404065.3. Taxonomy (NCBI): domain Eukaryota; kingdom Viridiplantae; phylum Streptophyta; class Pinopsida; order Pinales; family Pinaceae; genus Pinus; species Pinus taeda. Next base: position 87,489 of record APFE030601896.1, on the reverse strand, counting down.
TATGCGCCTCTAGAGCACTGTAGATATGGGGTCTACCCCCACTCTGATACTATGGAAAATCCCCCTTACGACAATCCTTACCACATATCCAAAATTTCAATGGTTCCCTACCACCACCTCTAGCATGCTGCTCTCCATGTCTCTTCTCAATTGTACTGAATATCTTGTATGAAATTGCATTTCCTTTATCACTTGCATCTTGAGGTCTTCCTCACTTTGGTGGCCATTTTCCTTTAGCTTTCTCATTTATTTTCAAGTCATGCTTAGGATCAACTTTGCGTTTTGACTACTCATAACAATGTTTCAACTTTTGGATGGCCTCCTCCAACGATCTAGGCTCATCAAAATCAATCTAGTCTTTGTATGCTACTGGAATTCCACTGATGAATCTCTGAACCTCGAGATTGTCCTCCTTGAGGTAAGGCACATATCTCAACAACTCCAAAAACCTACTAGTATACTCATCGTCTGTCATAGAACCCATCTACAACTCCTAAAACTCCTTAGCTCTATCATCATAGTACCTATCTGACAAGTACTTCTTCTTGAATATCCTTTCAAACGCACGCCAAGTCAAATTTTCCTCATGTATACCTTTCAAATTTTTCATGTCTTCCCACCAAATATCTCCTTTACCTTTGAGACTGGAAGTGGCTATCTTTTCTATCATGTTTTCTAAATAATCATGCAATAAAAAGAATTTCTTCATACCAAGAAACCATGACTTTGCATCGTGTGATTTCTTCATCTCTCCGTTAAATATAGGTGGATTTGCTTTCTAAACACATTTGGAAAGTATCCCCTATCAATCATATTGTAAGTATGATAATGATGACGATCATGATTCCTGTCAAAGCTAGAACTGGAATAGTGCCATTTTCTATAACCTCTCCTATCCAGAGTGTCCAACACCCTCCCATCTCTTATTGTGTCAGATCTATCCAACCTGTGTCTACTAGGATACCTACTACCATATGCGCAATTCGTTACGTCCTCCTGTCCATGGCTGATTCGAAGTGGCCCTTGTTGCTGTAATTTTGACAAAATTTGAAAAAGTTTAGCATTCACATCTACTTGTTTCTCTTGTGCCTGTATTATTTTTCCATTGTCTGCTTTGGAACTCCTTATCTCTTCCTTCAAGCTTCTCAATGTGTCTGCCAAATTACAAGAGTGCCCCACACCACGCTTCCCATATGATTCATAGGGAGATTCTATGTAGTCTACCACCTTGCTAGCCATTTGATCTCTTTCCTGCAAGGCATACTATGTTATCTAAACCAAATCACAATAAACCAATGTACTTTATCATAATTTGGGGAGGATACCTTATCTGCAAGATCATCAAATCAATGTGATATATGTATAACATAAACATAATAACATATAGACATATATCGACTAAGTGTATCAATGTATAAACATCATTCTAGTTAGGGTCCAATCATCAATGTAAGGTCATATCAACAATGCATGCTATGACCTCATGGATGACAACAACCATTACTCCAATGTACACATTTCCACATGCAACTATGAACATGCAGAAGAAATGCCTAGTCAACTGCACATACGTATGAACGCATGTAGTCGAGCATAAGAGATTAATTCTTGTAACCAACCTACAAGACTAATACATGTAATCAAACAATTAAGAATGAAACTTAACATACAAGGATGTAAATAAAATGCATATAATCATGTAACCAGTCATATAGTTCTGACAATGTATCCCACAAAATAACATCAAGTTCCTCATGACAACCTTACTACAATCATGATCAATTATTATGTAATGCCACAAGCACATGGAATGCAAGTGTAAGAGACACACATGCAATTGACATGCATGCATGACCAACACATTCACCCAAGGAGAGTGCAACCATGCTCTGATACCAGTTTGTAACACCTCCTCCTCCTAGGTCCACCCAAGCTACCAACCAGCTGGGGTAAACATGCGAAGATAGAAGTCACTATAAGGAATTCAACTTCCTTGGTGACCTTAAGGAAATGGAATCAACAGAACATATCCAGCGAACCCATCCACATCGGTAAAAACACCCCCAGGAGACATGTCAGCGACTCAGACATCCTGTCCCTGAGTCCCATTGATGTTTTAAGCCTTTTAACCCCTAGTCACTCTCATGCTATAGGCATGACAGTGTCCAGAAGCCAAAGTAACTCTCACAGGCCTATGTGCCAACATCCTTGGACTCTTTTCAATAGACCTGTGTCAGTGTCCCTGAGATTTGAGCCACTTTTGTTGCCCATAATCCCTGCCTCTACCCAAAACTTGTTACAACCTCCATAATCCATCAAAGACATGATGACAATATAAAGAAATCAAAATTTAACCCCAAGACTAGGCTTGAGCATCCCTAACTGGGACTGACATTCTGTTAAACACTTGGCATCAATGCAACCTATAGGTCTATGATACAAGACAAAGTATGAATGACTAAAATAACTCATGAAACATAACTATAAGGATCACCACCTTATCCATTGAACTATTATATCATCAATTAGGTCTTGCATCCATCCATTTAACAATTACAAGTAAATACATTAAATAACCATGACATGAACCAATCATATAACCATGCTTATAACTAACATAAAACCATATAATATCATAGATATGACCATTATTAAATCCACATATAAACCAGTGAAAAATTAAGATATCTTAGCTTTTATTAATTATAGGAAAATTCGACTAGGTTCAAGACTTCCATTTATCACCCGACCATAAACATGACTGAACCAAATCTCTCTTTTAGCCAGTCACCCCCATGCCATATTCCAATCATGAATGTGTGATCTCATAGAAAAACCAATCCAAGAAAAACCAAGGGAATCCAGAGCTTAAACCACCTCCATACTCATCAAACCATGGTCACACCAAGACCGGTGCTTCAATCACAACCAAACTGAACTTGGAATGCCGTCCAGAATCTATCACTATCCTTGAGGAATTTTCTATCTCCTTGTCTCTTAGGATTTACCGCAATCCAATCCCAAATCACTAGGCCCTAAATGAGACAAGTCTCTTAGGCTTTACCACAATCCAAACCTCGACATCACTAGGCCCTAAACCGAGACTTCTCCCTCGGGCTTTACAGTGTATCCCACCAAAACCAGTCAAGGGATTCCTATGCCTTTGGGAATGAAACTTGAGAGCATCTCCACTCTAGATTCCAAAATCCATCCAAAAACCAAAGCTCAAAACTGAGATAAACATCCCAACATACCATAGCATTCAAAATAAGGAAAGGCTAGGATGAAAACCATTGTCATAACTTGGAAAATCCATGCCACTGACAACAAGAGAACCATACACCAATATAAAAACCATTCATGTCCAAACCAACTAGGAGATTACACATGCAAAAGATTACCTGCAATTATTCCTGTTGAAGCTGCTTGATCCCGCTTTTCTTCCTTAATCCTTCTTTTCTTCCTTTCCCTTTACTTGCTTTTCCTTCCTTGCTCCAAAGCTAGAGTGCTCCAAGAAAATTGTAAGTGACCAAGAGTGAGCGAGAGAGAGAGAGAACAATGAGAGAGCCCCAAACTTGAATTGAAAAAAGGTTACCAACTGATCCTCAAAATCCTTTTTATGAATGAGGCCTCTATTTTGTTTATTTTCCTTCAATTTCCTCCTCACATGCAACTTGTGACCTTTCACCCTACTTTTCTCCTAATTTATTTTATTTCCATAAATAAATGTGCAAAAAGTGACTTTTTTTCCTTTTAATGCCTTTTCCTTAGCCTTTGCCAATTTTCCTTAGCCAAAACACACATCCAGTGATTCCCACTAGGATAGCTTTGCCCAACATTCAACTTGGAATAAGTTTCCCTTAACCGTGGTCTTATTTTGCCTTTATTCACTTTTATTACATGAAATTTTCACTAGGGCTGTTATAGAGTAGTAACTGTTCACTGAGAGGATAAGTGACGTAAGATTATAGCATTGGACATTGGATGCATATTTGTCTTTGTAGTGGATTTTGGACTTCCTGTGAATGAGGTAAATCCTGGTACTACTTTTGAGGGGGGAGGTGTGAGCCTCTGGATTCCCTTGTTGTGGATGTAGGCATCGTATCCTTTTATTTGCTAGTTGCAAATGTGTATATGTGTATATTATTGTAAATATTGTATCAAGTTGGTTTATAAATCTCCACAAGTAGTATGGTTATTTTTAGGGTGAAGCAAATGCGTATGTGTGCATATGTGGTTATTATTTTAAATATCATAATGAGTTGTGTTATAAAGCTCCAGTAAATGGTATGTTTACCATGTTTTAGTAGATGGTCATTGTAAATACTATAATGTGCTATATTATAAAGCTCCATGGGAAGTATGCTTTATTTTCAGCAGTCTTACTGGTTATTGGTGTCATTGAACATCAAGGACAATGGTCCCTCAAAGGTAGACTTTTGTAACAACCCTAGTTAATAAATCATGTAAAATTATACAAGGCCACGAGACATGTATTCCAAGTTGAATGATGGGGAAAAGATCCTAGTGGGTGTTCATTTGGTTTATTATGGCTAAGGAATTTGGCAAAGGAAATGGAAAATGCGTTGGAAAGGCATGAGACATTTATTGAAATTTTATTTATGAAAATAATGGAAATTAGGAGAAAAGGAAGGTGAAAGGTCATAGGTTGCATGTGAGGAGGAAATTGAAGGAAAATAATGGAAAATGAAGAAAATAGTGACCTCATTAATAAAAAGGCTTCTGTGAATCAGTGGGCATGCTTGGTAAGTCCACTTTTGGTAGAGATCTCTTCTATTCTCTCCCTCACACTCTTGGATACTTACATTTTTCTTAGAGCACTCTTGGAGAGTGTAGCATACTTGGATTTTGGGAGCAAGAAGGTAAAGGAAGAGAAGGGAAGCACAACAGGACCTAGGGATCAACATCTATAACACGTTTTGCTTGTAGGTACCAAGTTGTATGTATGTTTTCCTCACTAGTTTTGGCATGCATGTGGTTTCTTAGTTATGATTTGTCATTGGAATAGAGGATTGCCTGGATTGATAGTAGATTTTCCTAGCCTTGCCATTTTCTAGATAGCCATGGTGTTGTGGGTTCATTTTCTTTGTTTTCTAGATGGTTCTCATGTTTCCTTATCTTGGGTTGAGTTACTAGTCCCTAAAGCCTTGGTTGTAAAAACACTCTAGAGCCCTGTAACAACTTAGGTTGAGTTACTAGTCCTGAAGCTTTGGTTGGAAAAATGCTTCAGAGCCCTGTAACAACTTGGGTTGAGTTATTAGTCATGGAGCCTTGGTTGGAAAAATGCTCTAGATCCCTCGTTGGGTTGAGTTACTAGTCCTAGAGCCTTGTTTGGACAAACACATTGGAGCCTGATAGTAGTTGTGTGTTGAGTTATTATTCCTCGAGCCTTGGATGGAACAAACACTTTGGAGCCCTAGAAGGCTTGGGTAGAGACCAACCTCATGATGGCTTTGTGATGTAAAACCATGAGGTGGAATCACTATTTGATGGGTCGATGTCAATGGCCTCTAGAAGCCCTCGATGGTTTTGGATTGATGTGTTTTATGAGATCCCACATTCATGCTTGGAATATGGTGTGGGGGTAACTGGCTGAAGATAAAAGTCTACGATTGGGTGGAATGCGGTACTCCCATACCGGGTTGGATTTTTCATCATTAACATGAGGTTATTTCTCCTTGTTATCTTATGAGTATTATACTGGTTTATATATAGATTATAAGGATGTTGTTTCCTTAGTATTTTTGTTGTTATTATGCTGGTTATGAATATATATTATGACAATGGCTATGAATGGATCCCATCATGTTTTGACTTGTATATGAATGAAGAATGTATCTATGCCCTAATGGATGAAACTATAGCTAAAGTGATAAGGAAACAATGCCTCATAGTGAATCTCAGATAAGTATGAAACCCCTATGCTTAGATCTGTCATTTACACTTGTAGATTGCACTGAAGCCAAGTGTTTGACAGAATGTCAGTCCTGATTGGGGATGGTCAGGCCTAGTCCTAGAGTTAGTTTTTGGTTTATTAGTCTTTTCATCATGTTTTTAGTGGATTCTAGAAGTTACAACAAGTTCTGGGCAGTGGCCAAAATTTTGGGCTTGAAAAGTGCCTTAAACCCCACAGAATCTCGCATAGGTCTACTAGAAATAGTCCTTGGATGCAAGCATGTAGGCTTATGGGAGCATCTAGAGGTAAATTAGTCTAAATAATTTGTGGGACCCAGGGGCATGATACTTGAGTGGTTTGGATGGCTCCTGGGAGTATTTTTGCTAATGTGGAAGGTATGTTTGATGTGTTTCCATTGATTCCACTTACTTAAGGTCACCTAGGAGGTTGAATCATATCATAGTAGCATCTCGTCACATGTTTAGCATGGTTGTCCGGTTACTTGGGTAGATGTGGGAGGAGGGTGTTACAATTAAGCCCATTTCTTTCATCTCAAATTCGCTTGCAAGATCCTCTTTGCAAGAGCGGATCAACGTTGCTCATCACTCGTCAATATTAAATCATCAACATATGAAACAAGAATAAGAAACTTACCATATACCACAATGTGATAGAGGTTCAGATCTACTTCACTTTTTGTGAAGCCCAATCTACTGAGATAACTTTCGATGCGAGTGTACCATTCTCAGGGCGTTTGTTTCAGACCATACAATGCTCTCTTGAGTTTACACACATGTGACTCCCGATCATATGTCTCAAATCCTTTTGGCTACTCTATGTAAATTTCCTCCTCAACAACACCATTGATAAATGAAGTCTTCGCATCCATCTGATGGATCTTCCACCCCATCTACACAACTAATGCAAGGATTGATCTGATGGAGGAATACCTTGCTAGAGGGGCAAATGTTTCCTCATAGTAAACTCCCTCTACCTGAGAAAATGATCTAGGTGGATATTGGTGGCCACCCTCCTATTCGGCCTAGATCTCCAACAGGTTTCATTAGTTTCCATGATTATAACACAATTTACTATTTTTAGCCGTTTTTTGGTCATGAACTTCCAGAGTTGTTTTGACCCCCTAAAACACGTTTTTTTGAGGTTCGCAAAAAACCCATATCTATGGGTAGTGGCATGTCACAAACATTTTAGTGCTCAAAGAGAAATTTCTAACAAGGTATTGTATGTGCCAAACACAAATCATATGACCAAGTTATGAACTTGAGAAGTTTTCCATCCAACTAACCCCAATGGCCCTCACAAACTCTTGGTGTTCCATCTCTTAAGGTTAGGGTTTTGGTTTTTTAGGGTTTCCCTTTGTTGTTCAATAATAGAAATTCCCTTGAGCCTCATTGTAACACAGTTTAGATGCATGTAGCCACCACATCTCTTCTCAAAGATAAGTTACCATTGACTAAGCTAGTTTATTTCCATTCTACATGTAAGCATATTTCATTTCTTTGATATTAATGAAGTCAAGATTTATTTATGCTGCATCTCTGCGTTTATGTTTATATCTATATTATGTTTCATTCCTGCATAATATTGGATCAGTGGTATCAGATCAATTTTCTATTTCTTTATTTTTCTATGCATGTCCCCAACGAGGTCAAGGTATAAGGAGTTGGGACTTGAACTAGTTGAGCCCTTCCAAGACCAGTCCCACCGACACTGATGACCTCCCATGGAGAAAGAAAAGAAATATGAGGGAGTAGGAGATCCTATCAAACTACAAGTCAAAGAATTCCTCGAGCTATAGAGGAAAGAAATGATGGATAACTTTTCCCAGATCCTTTAGGGGATGCCAACCAGTGACACATCTTCATCTAGCAGTCACTTCAGAGGCATTGCCCCCTTTGAGGTACAAGTTAACTTTGATATCCCTATATTTGAAGGTCAAATAGATTCATATGTTGAAGCTAAATGGCTTAATCTACTGGAAAGTTATTTTTCGATCCATAATTTCTTCGACAAGGAGAAGATTACTTTTGCACTACTTAAAGTCACCCCCCATGTCAAGGACTAGTGGGAAAATTATTGTGAGAGACAGGTTGAGGAACCCTCTCTGTTTTCAGTTGTACCCTGTTGGAACTCTTTCCAATATGCTATCAAGGAACAATATTACCTTGTTGGGGGCTATGACGATATCATACAATGGACTACGTTGCGACTATAAAGGGATTAAGATGTGCATGAGCTGATGAATCTTTTCCATACCTTGTGCACAAAGTTGGGTATCAAATATTATAAGAAACATTTGGTTCTCAAGTATCGCGATTGTTTGTACAAATAAATTCAAGGGGAAATGGAGTTCTTGGACATCTCCTCGCTTGGTGCAACATACCGATATGCCACCAAGAATGAAAATAAATTCAAGCAAAAGAAGAGAGACTTTGGATTAGCAAATCCAAAGTAGTAAAAAGGTTCCCCCAAGCCACAAAGAAAACGGCAGAGCTAGGCCGCAACCCCATGGACAACTCATCGAAGCCACAATCCAAGAATAATGAGAAGTGAAAGAAGGACACCAACAAGTGGTGTGAGTTCATAAAATGCCCACTCACAACATGAACGAATGTCTCTCAAAGTAGGCACTAGTGGCCGAGCAAAAAGGCTCAAAGATGGATGCATGCTATGATTCTGAGCTGGAACTCGACAAGGGAATTGAAAAAGTAAATTAGATCATTGATTTAGAACCCACTATGATGGTAGCCACCACCAAGCTCCAAAAGGTGGAAACTAAGGATCCACAGGAGGGGGAGCGCCTCTTCCACTCGCAGATGTAGGTAAAGGGTTCGCTGGGAAGTTCATTGTTGATAGTGGGAGAAAGAAGACCATGATCTTAGATGAGGTCATTGAGAGATTGAAGATGCTAAAAATGCCACAACCACATTTATACACCATGAAGTGGCTCCACCAAGGGCGAGACCTTTTCTTTGATCTCTTCTTAACAATGCAGTAAGATCATTTCCCAGACCGAAATTTTTTTCTTCCTTATGATTTTACCTCAAAGTAAGAGAAATATTGTGGCCACATCCAAAACCTCTAAATAGGGCTCTTCCATATGGAAAAAACAAATAGACAATATCGTCAAAGATTACTGGGAAATCTTCACCTCACCCATAGGGGTACCCCTACACTATCAAGTCAAGCACTCCATTGATTTGACCCTAGGTGCACCACTACTCAATAGACTAATCTACTGACACCCTGTTCTTGAGAATGATGAAATCAAGAGGTAGCTTAAGGAGTTGTTTCACAAATGGCACATCAGTCCAAGTTCATCACCTTGTGGGACCCCAATCATGTTGGTATAGAAGGACAAAACCTAGAGGCTTTGTATTGACTATTGGGCGTTGAATAAGATCATTGTCTAGAATAGGTATCCAATCCCACAGATTGATGAACTTATGGATCAGCTCAAGGGGGCCAAAAAATTCAACAATATTTGACTAAAGTTTGGTTATCACCAAGTACCAATCGAACATTCTGATGTGTGGATGACTGCCTTCAAATTCAAGGAGGGCCTTTTCGAATGGTTGGTCATGCCTTTCAGGTTGACAAATGCCCCAAAAATTGTCATGAGGTTGATTGAAGACACCTTTTGGCCCTTCACCAACTCGTTCGTGGTAGTGTATTTGGGCAACATCCTGATCTTCAACTAGAGTTGGTAAGATCACCTACATAATATTCGACAAGTCCTCCAAACCTTGTGGCAACACAAATTGTGTGCTCTTTTGGAGAAATGCACTTTTGGTATGACCAAGGTTCAATATCTATGGTACATCATTTATGAGTGGGGTGTGCATGTGTACCTAACCAAGATACAATTTATTCAGGATTGGCTAACCTTAACCCCTCTAATAGATCTCCGCAGTTTTCTCAGTCTTGCCAATTTCTATTGCGGGTTCATGTTGGGATTCTCTAATATCACTTTGCCTTTATGTCAAGTCACCAAGGGTGGAGAGAAAGCAAAGTTATTTTGGTATGAATCCAAATAGAATGCGTTTTCCAAGTTGAAGCATCACCTCTCCTCTGCATCAATGCTCACATTACCAGACCTGCAACAACCATTTGAAATTGAGATAGATGCCTCTAACTATGCTATTGGCGCAGTTCTTACCCATCATGAGCATCTAGTGGAGTATCACAATGAGACACTTTTAGATACAGTCTGAACGTATCCCACCTATGACAAAGATATGTATTCCATTTTTAAATCTTGCCGAAAATGGAAGTATTACTTTATGGGGAAGGAAACGATCATCCACACATACCACCGACCCCTGCAGTTCATACAGACACAAGGGAAGTTGCAGAATGATCGCCATCAAAATTTGTCAACATATCTGCAATAATTCCATTTAAACATTAAGTACAAGAAGGGAAACACCAATAATGTTGTAGACTACCTCAGCCGACCACCAGTTATGGTGTTCACCATTGTGCTCGACTCTTGTGGACACGAGACTTCAGAATGACCACATATTTACAAGAGTGATCCAGCATTCAGAACCACATACCATATTCTCTTGGAAGGAAATAAGGCTATAGAATTTCACCTCCAAGATGCACTATTATGCTATTTGAGACACCTCTGTGTTCCTTCAAGCGAGTGTGACAAGATGGTTTGGGAGGCACACTATAGCTGGGTCACTTGAAATTTTTGGGTAGAAAAAATAATGGCAGTGCTTCAAAAGTATTTTTATTGACCGAACCTTCGAGAGGATGTTGGGAAGTACAACAAATTCTGCACTACCTGCACTATTGCCAAACCTACAATTAAGAAGCAAGGCCTGCATACTCCTCTTCCTACTCCTAGTCGGCGTTAGGAATCCATCTCCATGGATTACATGTTGGGCCTTCCTACTACCAAGCATGGAAATGATTGTGTTTTCATGGTCGATGATAAATTCTCTAAGATGGCCATTTAGGCGACTTACAAAAAGAGTATCACAATAGAAGCCACTTCCAAAATCTTCTTTGAATGAATATGGGTACACTTTGGGATCCCACGGTCCATTATATCAAATCGGGATAATAGTTTCCTAAGTACATTTAGGTCAAGCCTCTGGTTGTTGTTGTATACTAAACTCACTAATGCCACGTCCTTCCACCCCTAAACAGATGGCAAAACATAGGTTGTCAACAAGATGACCATGTATATCTTGCACATGTACAACTCAAAGCATCCACACACATGATATGAAAGCATCCCCTATGTCTAGCATAACTAGAACATATCTTTGCAAAGCTCAACTGACCACAACCCCTTTCAGGTGGGGTTGGGATTCCAACCATTATGTCCCATTGATGTTGCCATATCACTTGCAACTACTTAGGCAGATTCATCTCATGTCTAGTCTGAAGCTGACACAACTACCAGCTTTAGACAGAGCTTCCATATTCATTGAATACATTCAACATACCCTCTAGTAGGTGCATGACATATTTTATAAAGAAAATGCTAAGTATGAACAACGCCATGATCAAAATCGGGTGCCACACAAGTTCTAGGTGGGCAACAAAGTTTGGTTGCATTTACAGAAGGAGTGCCTCGCTAGGTCCCATTGCAAGCTTTTCCCACTCTGATATGGGACTTACACCATCACTAAGGTTGTATGAGACAGTTATTTTGAGCTCTGAATTCCACCGTTCCTTAGCCTTCACCCAGTATTCAATGTGGACCAACTGCGACCATACTTTCCCCCATTGTTAGACACATAAGACATTGTTGAGCAGCTAACACAGAAAGAAATCAAACAAATTTGTATCAAAAAAGCCATGATTGGTAGGATCATTGACATAAAGATCAAGAAAAAATTCCAATAGAGGAGCCAACTACATCGAGCAATAAAAGTAGACCAACTCCTTCAGTAGGGAAAGTGGCTTACTAGGGACCAGGTTCAACAAAAATTTCCTAACCTCATGGAGGCTATGGATACAATGGGGACCATTGCATCCTAATGAGAGAGGATTAATCCAAGTGGATATTGGTGCCCACCTGCCTATACCTATACCTTCAACTGACTTCATCAGTTTCCTTGATTATAACACAATTTACTATTTTTAGCAATTTTTTGGGTCCTAAACTTCCGAAGTTGTTTGACCCCTTAAACGATTTTTTTTGAGGTCCACATCAGACCCACACCCATAGCTAGTGGCCTACCAAAAATATTTGAGTACTCAAACAAACCTTTCTAACAAGGTATCGTACACGCCAAACAGAGATCATATGACCAAGTTATGACCCTGGGAAATTGGTTGTCCACCTAAACCCAACGAGACCCACATATTATTGGCATTCCATCTCCTAGGCTTAGGGTTTTGGTTGTTTAGGGTTTTTTTTTTTTCGATAATAAAAACACCCTTGAGCCTCATTGTAACACAGTTCAGAGGCATGTAGTTTCCACATCCCTTCTCAGAGATAAGCTACCATCACCCAAGCTAGTTTATTTCCATTATGTATGTAAGCATCTTTTAATTCTTTGATATTAATGAAATGAATATTTATCTTTGCTGCATCTTTGTGTTTATTTTTATATTTGTATTTTGTTTAGTTCTTGCATAAGTCCAGATCAAAAAAGCCTTTGGCCACAAATCTAGCCTTATACTTCTCAGTGCTCCCATCAGGTACATGCTTCACTTTGTAGATTCATCTAGAACCAACCACTAATTTCCCTTCTTGTCTCGACACCACTTCCCATACATTGTTCTTCATGATGGATTCATATTCTTCCACCATGGCATCAACCCAAATAGATTAAGAAACTTCTTCCTCAATTGTAGAAGGATATGACTCGATCCATTCTACCATGAGAGCCATGTAACTAGTGTACCTCTCTTGGGACCTACTTTGTCTGCGCACTGATGTAGGGGCTCCCACATTATCCCTGGAATCCTACAACAATCTATCAACTTCTTTGGTTCTCTTTCTCCCTTCTTTGTATGTTTCTAGTTGAGTGGGTGTCTCCACTCGACCTCCTCTATGCTCCTCCATTTGTGGCTGCTCCAAACCTACTTGAAGCTCATCTTGAGGCTCCTCCTTTGGAACTAGAAGCTCATGCTCCTGTGGGATACTCAAATCTCATTTTAGAGATAATCTCATAGCCTTCTCCCCATCAACCTTGACACATCTCCTCACCGTTGTCATCCTCAGTGAAGGGAAATACTCCCAATAATTGTGTGGAGTTCCCTTGTATCCTACAAAAAATCCAAAATATATTGTGGGATCAAGTTTCTTCCTTGAATCCTTGGAGACATGAAAATAAATTGAAGCTCCCAAAATTCTTAAACTAGACACATCAGGCTTTATCCTAGAGAAATCTTCCTCCGGTGTGATCATACCAAGTATTCTATGAGGACTCTGGTTTTGCAAGTAAATTGTTATGCTAGATGCTTCAGCCCATAGATGCAATGGAAACCCTTGATCATGTAGCATATCTCTCATAGCTCCAACTATTCTCTTGTTCTTCCTCTCAAGTACCCTATGGGTTATGGGGTGCTATCAGTTCTCTTCAAATACCTTCTTTGGCACAAAAATCCTTGAAGTAATTCGAAACAAATTCACCTCCATTTTCACTCCTGAGAGCCTTCACCTTCTTCCTAGTCTCCTTCTCAATTAATGTCTTAAATTGTACAAATTTAGAAAACACTTCATCATTTTTCCTCTTGAAGAAAATCCATCATTTTCTAAAGAGATCATCAATAAAAAATTCATAGTACTTATGTTTTTCTGTGGAGGCTGTAGAGAAGGGTCCACAAACATCAGAGTGGAATTGCTCCAATATTGCATCTGCTCTACTATCTTGGCCATGGAAGGTATATTTGACATATTTCCCCAATTTGTAGCCCTTGCAGACATCTTGCTAGCCTAGGGAGCCTTTAGGGAGACCCGAGCTAATTTGTTACATGATTGTTAAGGCAGCACGGTGTAGATGACCCAATCTCACATGCCAAAGTTCTCCAACATCTAGACTCTACACGTTTTCTGCCTTGCTGCTTTGTGTAGCACAATATCTCACCTCAAGTTTGTATAGGTTCTTCACTCGAACTCTAATCTACTTTACTTTTCCGATAGTTATGTGTCTCAGAAAGGATTTCCTCTTATTGAAAATAACATCATATATCCTCAAATATTGCTAAAAATATCATGTTCTTTAGCCCAAGCATAAACATAACATCTTTGAGGTGAAGAGGGAAGGATTTCTCCCTCTCAAAGGTAATAGTACCAATTCTGTTAGCACTATACCTCTTGTCATCCCCCAATTCAATATGCATCTAGAGATCCTTCTCGTCCATGCTACTGAAAAATTCCTTTCACCTTTTCATATGGAATGAGGCACCTGAATCAAGGTACCACACATTTCCCATAACAATGTTGGCCATGCATGCTATTAGAGTGAATTCTAAGTCGAATTTTAAATCCAATGCTTCACCTCTTGCTCCTCCTGAAGGCTTGCTGTGCAGACATTTTGTTGCATAGTGCCTGTATTCATGGTAGTGGAAACATTTTATCTTCCTCAAGTATTTCTTCTTGCCATTATTTTCGCTAGATTCAGGTTTGCTTTGGGTCTTCTTTCCTTTTTCCTTCTTCCCCTTCCCAACCAAGGAAAGATTCTCCTCATTTGCTGCTCTAGATGATACTCCATCTATGGTATTTTTCATGATCTATTCTTATACCAAATCGGACCACAACATTTCCTAATTTGCTAATTTTCCCCTTCCATTCACATAGTCCTGGTAGTTGTGCTAGGATTGGAAGGCCTAGAAGAATTAGGCTCACCATATTAGCTTCTGCAACATTCTCCCCAAGCCCTCCATGCTCATCTCAAACTTTAGTGAATCTTGTCAGGTTTTGGACCACATATTCATTCTTCTGCATCCTATTTTTTTGAAGTTTGTCTTTCAAGGCCAATTTTCTATGGTCACTGATATTTTCAAATAGCTCACTCAGTGTCTTCCACATAGAAAATGGTGTTTATTTTCCATGGAGATTTGAGACCAGATGGTATCTCAACCCTTCCAGAATAATTCTCTTGGCCTTTGCAACATTCTTCTTCCATTGGGATCATTTTTGTGTATCAGACTGCTAGAGTTTCACAATCTTAGTTTTAATATATGTGAACACATCATTATCATCAAGAACTACTTCCATTTGTTCCTTCTAGGCTATAAATTCGAGCTACCCTCCAAGGCATACTCTAATCTTAGTCCATTAAAAAACATTCTCTCGAATATGAAGAAAAGTTGCTACACTGAAGCTGAATATTCAAAATAATGGTTCTAATGTGATTTAAGGTCTGGCCATGTAGAAATTTGATAGAAATTGTTGCTGCTCAAGAAATCAAATTGAAATCAGGAGACACCATTTCTACTCTACTAATCTATGGAGTGGAAATCATAGTTTATAACAACATGCATAGACATGCAACAATAAAAAACACAAGTAATCAATGATTTACAAGGGAAACCAATTGGGAAAAACCACTTCTGATATTATGCATTAATCAATTGAATAGAGAAACTATCATAATTGCATGCTCCATCTCTAAGCACCACTAGCAAAAGAAAAACTGCTCTCTTTGTTGAGTGAGTACCTCTCGATAAGACTTAGCCACTTTCTTCCTCCTTCGGCCTCTTATTTCCTTATGAAATTCTGAGCTAATTTGAGCTCCTAAACAATTGGGAAATCTTGATTTCCTGGCACAATTCCCAAGGAATTGATCTCCCAAATGCATGCAAAAACTGTACACTCAACTAGTATATAATTAATGTTACATTAGCCTTGTCTCCTCCACTCCAGCTGGGAAATTCGAATTCCATGCATGTATGGGTTGTTTAGGAATGATTAATTAACTAACTAATAAATCTCTGAGTTTGACACTTGTTTCACTAAACAACTCACCTTAAATTGACTTTATTAATTGAATTTAGAGGTCAGTTAACTAAGTACAATTGAAAATAATTGAACTAGATTGCTAAAATTTAGCAATCAACACATGCATGACTGAATTCCAAGCCCACTAACTTGAATTTGTTGATCTAACAGAGTGATAAGATCCATGTCACACTAGTTAAATACCTCCAAGTTGTCTTATTGATGTGGAAACTCGATTTACTCAATTTGACTAAGGCTAAAGTCAAATTGAGTCTTTCTTGCTACACTTTCTAATAATTATTTTAACTTTAAGCAGAAACTTAGTATCCAATATTAATTGAAGTATATTTTTAATGTGTGCGATAAATAATTATTGCATGGGAGAATGAATATGCAAAGTAAGGAACAAAAACTTCCATCCACAATGTTTCACATCTCTGCATATATCCCTCCTTTTCACACCTCTCTCCCGAACAACACTACATATTAATCAATTAATTAGCAGCTTTTTCTTATTAAATTTTGGGGTGAATAGTTAGGTTTGCGTGTATATTGGGTGTGAAATAAGGGTGGGTGATTACATGTCCCCACTAGTCAACGTGGGGCAATTTTACTTGATATCAAGATGCAAAGGAGCTATGGAAAAACTATTTTGCAGATGATCTGATGCATTATTTTCAAAACTATTTTCGACAATTCTAATCATTTCATTATAATTAGTAGTTTATATTGAGTGCAGTGTACCTCCCCTAGCCCCAATAAACTTCCCACGCCGCAGACTGGCACATATTAAAAAATCAATTAAGGCTTAATATTATGATTAACTAAAGCTTGCCTACAAAATACAAAAGGGAGCCCGCGCACAACGTCCACGTCTACTAGATTTAGTGATTGCAGAGGAGCCCAGCCACCACCATGAGTGCACCCAGGGGTGGGGAGCCTTCTCCCACCCCTCCATTATCATCAGAGGAAGCTTTTTGCAAACTGTTAACGTAGAAAGGGAAGAAAAAATAGATCGTAGAAGTCCCGAAATTCATCAAAAAACTGGAAGAAATCCCTGAGATCGCCTTGCCAGAAGAACAACCGATAAAAATCGCCCTTGCCCTGGCTGATAGAGGGTTGGTAGGAAAATTTATGGAACACTGGCCCTCTACAAAAAAAACAAATGACTGGATCCAACGCAACTGGAGACCTCAGCTGAAAAACAATGTGATCTGCTACGCTGTTGGAAGAGCGTATTTCATCTTCGAGTTCACCTCCAAAGAAGATCGAGATCTGGTATTCAGAAACAATCTGTATTTGATGGGAAATCAGGTTCTATATCTTAATAAGTGGACTCCCGACTTCGATCCCTCAGTCGATACCCCTAAAGAGGTCCCAGCCTGGGTCCGTCTTCCCAATCTTCCGATCCACTGCTAGAGCTATCACACCTTACAGAAGATTGGAAATGGTCTTGGTCGTTTCATTGACAAAGCAGAAAATAAGGGCCAATATACCTATGAAAGAATCTATGTGGAAGTCGACCTAGAATCTAGACTACCCGAAGCGGTAAAACTTACAGTCAGAAAATGGCAACACTATCAAAAATTGGATAACGAGCAATTTCCTTTCAAATGCAGAACCTGTCATGAGCATGGACACTTCTAACGAAATTTCCCAAAAGCTCCAACTAGGTACAAAGTGGATGAATAAGGATGGAAAGAGATCAAAAAGGGCTAGGCAATCCCAAAACGAACTGAGAAGAAAAATTCAGGGCCATTGGTGAATCCCAAGCCTAAACCAAAAGCCACAAAATTTTCAAAAGAAGGCTCTTCCTCAGGGGAAAAGACGGATGCCATTGGGATCCAAGAGAAACCAGAAGACCCGTCGAAGAAAAAGAAAGAAGCTGAGGCAAAGTCAAACCTTCCTCCATCAGAGGATGAGCAAGGGGGAAAAGAAGAAACGAGGAGCACATCAATCTAGGAACCGATTCTGAGGGAGATTCAGACGATGGAGTCTCTGAATTAGATAGCTCGCAAGTCACTCCTTTCAAGTCAGCCAAGGGTCGAAAGTCCAAGAATAAATAGAGAGAGGAAAAAACTTATCTGGATGTACTCCAAGGCTCTCAGAAAACTCTCAAAGGAATGATGAACACCAGGTCCAGGCGCAAGACTATTCAGGTTCCAAAAGGAGCCACAACTCCCCAAGCCAGTAAATAATGAAATGCGTCTCCTAGAATTGCAAAGGGTTAGGTAGAAAATTGAAAGAAGAAGTTGTGAAAGACATTTTGAGGATGTACTCGCTTGAAATCCTTCTCATCTAGGAGAAAAAGTTGAAGGACCTTCTACTCCTTTAGGCAAGCAAAGCATTCTGGCATAAAGGCCAAGGGAGGGCAGTCAGTGCCAGAGGTGCCTCTGGAGGGATTGCCTCCTTTTGGGACAGCTCCAAATATGATTTGACTGACGAAGAATGTTGCCCCCATTGGATATTCACTAAGCTCCTCCATGAAGATTCTGGCCATCAAGTAAGTATGTTCAATCTCTATGCGTCGACCTTACCATTTGAGAAAAAGATTGTTGGGAATCGCTCCAGTCATATCTCTTCTTGCACAATCCAGAAAATATTATTATTGCAGGTGATTTGAATGTTACTCTAGCTGTAAAAGAGAAAAAGGGGGGCTCGCTGGTCAAGGACCCAGCTAGAGAATGGGTTGAAGACGTCATTTTAGGTTGGGATTTGGAGGATATCAAGCCTTCATCTGGGAAATTCACCTAGCCCAACAAAAGGATATGCTTCGGTCACATCGTTGCTCACTTGGACAGATTTCTCATCCAATCCTCCTTCTTGACCTGTGGTCTAATGGCCGCCTCTAAAATCCTGACGAACTACACCTCTGACCATAAACCCATTCTGCTTGAGCTCTCCTTGGATGGAAATTTGGGCCCCATTCCCTTTAGATTCAATTCTCTATGGATTCATCAAGAAGGTTTCTAGGAGGTGGTTTCTGAGGCCTGGAATTGGCAAGTTCAAGGATCCCTGTTCTTTGTGTGGGAAGAAAAACTGAGGAGACTTAAAAGAGAGCTCAAGAAGTGGGCTAAAAGGTTGAAAACGCCCACCGCCAAAAGAAAGGAGATGCATGACAGTTTAGCAGGTCATCAATTAGCTATGGAGAACTCCGATGTAACTCAAATCCTTCTTCAAAAAGAAGTAGAGCTACAAAAAGATCTCCATAAAGCAAATAGGGATGAAGAAGAGTTCTGGAGATAGAAATCCAGAAATATTTGGTTACAGGACGGAGACAAAAATACAAGCTATTTCCATAAGCAAGCTGAAGCACGCAAGCACTTCAAAACAGTAAATGAAATTCATTATCAAAACACTGTGGTTAAAGATTTTGAAGGCATACAACAAGCAGTCTACTCCTTCTTCAATGACCTTTACTCGGCCTCAAAAGACCCACCTATCGACTCTCAAGCCTATCCAATTGATCTAATTCCTCATTATGTTCAAGATTCTGACAATTTTATGATGACTTCTCCAATCAGTATGGATGAGATTAAAAAAGCATTGGGTAGCATGGAACTGGATAAAGCGCCAGGCCCTGATGGGTTCACAGCAAGGTTCTACCTGACTTGCTGGCCAACAATTAAAAAATATCTTATGAGAATGGTTCGGAAAGCTCAGACGTGTACCAATATTGGAGGCAGTACCAATTCGGCTTTCCTCACCTTGACTCCGAAAGATAAAGGCGCCACCAACTTCAACAGATACTGGCCCATCTCTCTATGTAATACAAGTTATAAACTGGTTACAGAAATAATAGCCAACCGTCTTAATAAAATTATGTCGGTCATTATCCCTGAAAACCAAGGAGGATTCATCAAAGGGAGAAAGATTCTTGACAATATTGTGCTGGTGCAAGAAGCAATTCACTCAAGCTGTCATAGAAAAGAGAAAGGCATGGTGATTAAGCTAGATTTGACAAATGCCTTTGATAGGGTGAGACATGATTTTCTATTTTCAGTGATGGAGAAATTTGGATTTTCAAAATCTCTCATAACTTGGGTGAAAGCCTGCATTGCCTCCCCATGGATAGTGCCTTTAGTTAATGGTCGTTCAACTGAATTCTTCCAGGCCTTGAGGGGGCTAAGACAAGGTTTCCCTTTGTCCCCGCTTCTTTACGCCATCCAAGCTTCGATGCTTAGCTTCTAGCTAGACTACTGTCAACAAATCCAAACTCTTCCAGGCTTGAGGATGGCTCACAAGGTTAAAGACATAAATCATGCCCAGTTTGTTGATGACACTTTATTTCTTGGAGGAGCTAACATCAATTCTGCTAGGATTTTCAAGAAGGAGCTGGACATTTATAGGGAGGTTTCGGGCAGCAAGATCAACTATCTGAAAAGCACGATCTATGGTTGGAATTGCTAGATCAAGGAACTGACAGACATAGCAAGGCTATTAGAAATGGAAGGAACCATGACCTGGGAGTCTTTTAAGTATCTTGGGATCCCAATCTTCAAATCAAACCCTAAGGTAACTCACTGGATGCCCCTGCTTGAAAAGCTAAAGCTCATAATTCAAGCTTGGGGAGCCTCATGGTTGAATAATGTTGGGAAGGTAATCCTAATGAAATTTGTTCTCATAAGTCTTCCATTACACCAGAACTCCATTATTTTAGCCCCTAAAACCTTTATTAGTAAAGTGGATGGTCTCTTGAGAAGCTTTCTGTGGGAGAGAGGGAAAAATAACGAAAGAAGGCTCCATTTAGTTAACTGTGACACTCTTAAGAAGCCATTGTTGGAAGGAGGTCCCCAAATGCGAGATCTGGCAGCCCAAAATCTTGCTCTGGGCTCAAAGCTCATTTGGAACATTATTTATGGGAACCCTAGTTGGAGCAAGAGAGTTCTGTGGAAAAAATACTTCCATGGGCATCGCTTGAGGTGTTTGGACCAACCTCCAAGAATAACCAAAGGATCACCGATATTCAAACTCTGTCTCATAGCTATGAAACATTTCAGTCACAAGCTTTACTGGATCCCAAGTAATGGGAAACAAATAAGAATCTGGGAAGATTCGATCCTTGGTGATCAACCCTTGAACTAGATGGCAGAACTTGTAAACATCAAAGTTTGCCTTCAAGCCAACAATCTGGAAACTCTTTGGGATATCTCCAATTGGACTGAAGAAGCAGGAAGACTTTGGGATGGTTGGAATTTGGGGGAGGTCCCTCATTGTTTGGAGGTGAAGCCACTTTACTGTTGGATTTTCTCCAAGGAAAATCTCCCTTAAAGGCCTCTTCTAAGGAAAAAAGAGGGTGGGGCTCTCTCTCAGGCTCATACTCAGCAGCAGAAGGTTACAAAAGTATGTTGGTTGTCCCAAACGTTCCCCCAGAGCCAACCCAATGGAAATTTATTTGGTCCTTTCCTGCTCTCCCCAAAATTGGCTTCTTTTGCTGGACTTTGGCGCATAAAAGTATCCTCACTAGAGATAACATGCGAAGGCGTGGAATGGAAGGTCCCTCCAGGTGCCCTCTTTATGTTTCAGATGAAGAAACGGCTAATCACCTGTTGTTAATGTGCCCCTTTGCTCTAGAAGTTTGGAGGGGTGTCCTAATGTTAGGTCCTAAAAAAATATAGCTTCCTGAAAATATTCAGGACCTGCTAAGAAACTGGGCCAAGTTATCCCCGTTCTGTCTCTCCAAAAAAAATATTCTCAAGAATGGTTGGATGTCGATTCCCAAATTCACATGCTGGAAACTGTGGCTGGAGAGGAACAACATAATTTTTAGGGAGGAGAGTTGTAATCCGACCAGAATTATCTCTAAGATCAAAGCTCTGTTGGGTGAGGCCTTAGAAGCCAAACCCGCCATAAGAAATGGTATGTTCCTGAACAATGAGGAAGATCAATGGCTAAAAGAGCTAGCTCCAAACCATCAAAATAGACCTTTTCCCTCTGCTAAAGCCCCCGCTCATTGGGAAATTCGTCTGGAAGAACAAGAATTCATCAAATGGAGATCACCTTTGGATGAGCACCGCCTCTTCTTCTATGGGGCCTCTAAAGGTAACCCAAGAGCAGTGGGAGGTGGTGGAGTTTTCATTAGTCCAGGAGGCTCAACTGAGCTGCGTTTTGCTTGGGGTCTGGGGCATGAAACTAATAACAGAGCGGAGGCTCTTGCTCTATGATAGGGACTAAATCTAGCCATCAAGAGGAATATCCTATCCATCTTAGTCTTTAGAGACTCTAGACTTATTATCCAGGCTATGATCTTTCAAAAGATCCCTTCTCAGGTACATTTAGTCTCCATTCTCAAAAAAATCATTCTTGTTCTTCCCAAGTTCCGCAGAATCTCCTTCTATCATATTTTGAGGAAGTTAAGCACTTAGGCAGATCTGGCTGCCAATCAAGGATCCATCTGCAGCAGGAGATCTCTGTTAGTTAACAATGTGGATTCGGAATGCAGCATCCCTTAAGTCTGGAGAATTTCGGGCCTCTACTTCTTCAGCAATCCTCTGAATCAGATTATGCCTCGAGATCGGTCCATTTTTGCTGGCAATGGTTAGGTTTCGCGGGCTCATCCTCAAGGATTATCTCAAAACGCATCCTAGTCATCTTCGATCTAAATAGTGAAGACAATCCTTGTTGCAATCCAGGAACCAAGGTAGATGCATTGCGCCTGTGAACAGTTAACAAAGGGGAACAACAAAACGCAAGGGTTGTTATTTTTGGAAAACGAACAGCAGAAAAACACAAGATCCGATCCTTTGGAAAAGGAACAACAAAGAAATTCAAGAGCTGTTCTATCGGGGAAAAGGAACAACAGAAAATACAGCAGAAATATGCCGATAAGGCGAGAAATGCCGGCATTGTTGACATCTTTAATGCCAACCATAAGCACAAGGTATCAATCCTTCAGACAAATCCAAAGACAACAAGCAATAGCGTTTGAACGACTCAGCAAAGGATGTCAAGTGTGATGGGTCTTCTCTATGCAAAAAAGGAAGCAAAGCTAAGACGCGGCTCACATAAGTAGCGGAACTCCAAGACGACTTTCTGAATCCAAATCAAGAGCACTTTCAAGCCTTTTCTACAATCAATTGCAAATCTATAACAATGAATTACAGAGAAGCCCTGTTAAAGCCCTCGTCAGCTGTTTTTCCGAGTCATAAATAAAAACTACCCGTTATTGTCAAAAAAAAAAACTAAAGCTTTCCTACTAGTAAATGTAAGTCTTTTCAACATTTATTCATCGAATTGATAAGTAATGAGGACATTGCTCAAGTGCTTAATAGAATTTAATATAATAACTTGCTTTGCTACTAGAAAATGTTTTACTTTAACTAGATTTGTGTTCAATATTTACATGTTTATTTTGATATTTCCTTCACACCAATTCTCCTATTCATTTAAAAAATTATCAAATTAAAATCAACAAATCTTGGTATTCATGCTTCCTGAATACTAAGCGCATTTTTGATCTCACATTTGTGAATTAAGTACTTATTATCCATTATTAAATGATTTTTTTTTTTTTTTAATGTGTGCGAGGAAGAAGTGTTGTGAAATAGAATAGGTGTGTAGAGAAAGGAACACAAACTTGCTTCCACACCTCCACATACATTTCCCCTCCTCACACTTCTTCTACACAACTCGTCCCCACACAACACTAGATATTAATCAATTAATTAGCGTTTTTGAATTAAAAAATTTTGGGGCATGAAAAGTTTATATTACATTTATACTAGGTGTGAAATAAGGGTGGGGATTAATTGTCCCCACTACTATGTCGATGTGAGCTCATTTTATTTGAAAAATAGAATCAACGAATCTTGGTATTCATGCTTCCTGAATACTAAGTGAAATTTATTTTTAATGAATGTCAGGAAGAAGTGTTGTGCGGGAGAACGAATGCACAGAGAAAGGAGCACAAATTTTATTTTGCAATGTTCTACAGCTTCACATGCATTCCCCCTCCACACACTTCTTTCACACACCTTCTTCCCTCACAACACTACATATTAATAAATTAATTAGCAGTTTTTGCCTGCTAAATTTTGGGCCATGAAAATTTTGATTTACGTGTATATGAGGTGTGAAATATGGGTGGTATATTAATTGTCCCCAATGTTATGACTTTTTGTTCAGTGTTTTTTATTTTAATTAGTGCCAATTCTCTTGAATGATAAGAGAACAAAGTAATTTGCAATGATTGGCGAATGTTGTATGTGTCTCTGAAAAATGTGAAGAGGAATTCCAAAGTTTAAAAGTATTATTAACATTAGCACCAATTCTAAAAGTACCAGATATAGAACAAGAATTTTTTGTGTGGACTAATTCCTACAAGGAAGGATTGGGTTGTGTATTTATGCAAGAAGGGAGAGTAATAGCATATGCATCAAGAAAACTTAGAACCCACAAGAAGAACTACACAACACATGATATAGAAATGAAAACTATTGTTTATTACCTAAATATTTGGAGATGCTACTTCTAGGAAGGAAGTTTGAACTAAGGACTGATCATTGTGAGCTACAACACATATTCACCCAAAACTGTTTAAATATCAGACAATGAAGGTGGTCAAAATTAACAAGTGAATATGATTTTAATATTGATTACATAAAGGGAATAGTAAACAGGGTGGTAGGTGCTATAAGTAGGAGACCTAGAATATTTTCAGTGATTCCCTTAAATACAAACATGAGGTAGAGGTTTCTCTGATTACAACTGGAGGACACCTAGTGTAAGGAGGTTAGCAAGAGTTTGAGGGAGGATGAAATGATGATCCTAAAGTATGAAGGGTACTTCCTATATGGTGATGGACTACTACGATTCCATGGGAGGTTATATGTGTCATTGAATGAAGATATACACCAATTAATCTTGAGAAAAGAACATCGAGCAATATACATGGCACACCCTGGTGTTAAAAATATGAGTGCGGACCTGAAACCACTCTTCTTTTGGAAGGGAATGAATAAGGACATTATAAACTTTGTAGCAAGATGTTTGGAGTGTCAGCAAGTAAAAGTTGAACATAGACATCTAGCAAGGTTATTGCAACCCCATGAAACATCAAAGTCTAAATGGGAACTGAAATTAATAGATTTTATCATGGGACTTCCTATGACCATAAGAAGGCATGATGACATATTTTTAGTGGTTGACGTGCTGAGAAGGAGCACCCATTTTGTGTCAATCTATACTACATATAAGGCACTTGAGATAGCGATATTTTTTTATTAATGAGATTGTGCGATTACATGGAGTGCCAAGGAAGATCATATTAGATAGGGGAGAAGTATTTACAAGAAGGTTTTGGACTAGTTTCCAAGAAGCCTTGGGAACCCAACTTAACTTCAACACTACTAATGACCCCAAGACAGATGGTCAAATATAGACAATTAACCAAATCTTCAAGGATATGACACAAATGTATGTGATGGACCAACAAAAACAATAGGAGGAATTCTTACTAGTAGTGGAATTTGTGTATAATAATAGTTATCATATCTCCATCAAGATGCCACCATTTCAGTTATTGTATGTGAGGAATTGTACAAAGCCTCTCATTTGGGATTGGTTGGAGGATTGAGTACTAATAGGACCAAATGTAGTACACGAGATGGAGGAACAAATGACCATGATTAAGGGGAGCCTTAAAGAAGCAAATGATCGATATAAGAGATATGTTGATGCTCATTGGATGGATCAAAGTTATGAAGTGGGAGATAGGGTGTCTTTTAGAGAAAAACCCCAAAAGAGCTCCATACGGTTCAGAAAGGCAGAAAACTTATCCCCACGGTTTGTGGACCTTTTGAGATCATAGAAAGGAAAGGGTCAGTAGCATATAGGCTTGCTTTACCTACATCTCTAACACATATGCATGATGTGTTCCATGTGTCTATATTCCATTATTATATTTCAAATCCTTCACATGTTATTTCCCTAGGAAATTTTCATGTCATAGATGAGAGCACAATGATGGACAAACAAGTTTGCATACTCGACCAAATAGAAACACAACTTAGATGATGATTGGTGGACTAAGTTAAGGGTAATTGAGATAGTTATAGTCTCAGTTCTTCCACTTGGGAGGACGCTAAGGAGATGTGTCACCATTTTCCTTTTATGTTTTAATGAATTCAAGATGAAGTCAATTGTTAAGAGGGGGTGTATGTAGTTTCCACTCTAGTTTTCTGACCCTAATAAATGACATTACCCTTGATACATTATTCTGAGGGCCTAGGTTTAGGATATGAATATTTGACTTTTACTATGAGTAGATGTGATAATAATTGTTTTCTAGTTTGATGTTATTATGATAATAGTTGTGATGGATGTGTTTTATGACTATGTTTGATCATATGATGGATTAATTATGTGTCTATTTACATTAGTTCTTGCTTTCAGTTACAAATACGTTGATGATTATGTCATGGCGATTATTTATCATGAAAAACTATATTGGTGACTAATATTATGAATGAAATATTACTGATGAAAATTGAGTGTGGTAGGAGACCACCTAGGATGCACTTGCATGTGATGAGTGGGAAACTTTTGATTTGGTTCGAATTACATACTATTATCTAAAGAGATTTTAAAGTTTAAATTAAAATTATGCTATGAATTCTAATGACATGAAAGTGGCTACAGGAATAGGTTAGTTGATTGGACGAAATAATCACACATGGGTGATGGGGCTATACAAATAGATGGATATTCATGGGAGGGATGGGACAACATCCTTGATTTCACCCACTAACACTCTCACTGTGACTTCGGCTCGAAGGTGTCAGGATAATTTTGCCTTGAAGATCACGATGTCGTGGGGAAAACCTAGATTGGGCCACTCACAAGGATTTTATTTGGGGGCATGCATCAAGGAAAACCACTTGATCTCCAATACCACTAGTCTCACTATAGTGGGCGATGTAGGAGAGGATGGTAGTCTCCATAGTCGCACCTATTTTTCCCCTTGTAGTCAGTGGATGCTTGAAGGGAAAGCAACATGTCAGCCTTGGAACTTCAAGGGAATTTCTTGAGGGGTATGATTGATGGGCATCCTTGGCATCAAGAAGAAATTGATTAGCATGGAACCCTTTGAACTTTGAAGGGAAGTTATTGAAGGGAATGCCCAACTTGGCACACTGGGCATCATTAAGAAACTACCAAAATATAATTAAGATATGGTAATCATACTAATTCACATAATGCGGCAATGAAGTTTTAAAAACAAGTTACTTAATCAAGAATAAAACTTGGGCTAAAGGGATAATATGAAGAAACAAAAGGATTCAACCACTAGAAAACTCTACTCTTCCCACATTTGGAAAATATTAGGTAGATAATGTGAATAAGTGTTTTAATAAGAAAATGGCTGGAGAGGGAGATAGAGTTAATTAGAAAGATTAATACTAAAATAGTTTAACATCATTAAGAAAATAAGGTGGTAAGTGAAAATAAATATTATTAAATTAAATTAAAGAAAATTTAGAGAACCTCCATGTGGCAAGAGTCAACACAAGAATCTCTATCGAGTCAATTTGAGTTAAACTAGGAGGTAATTGGGATACTAATTTTGAGACTTGTCAATTGACTTAAGTAATGAACACAAATTATTGAGAAGAAAATGGGGATCAAGAGACAAATAGGAGAAGAAATAGAAAATCATGTTGGGGTGAGGAAAAATATTATTCATGAAATAGAATTGAAGTAAATAATTTTGGAGTGCCTTGGTGAGAGAGTGACACATGAGTGGGTGAATAATTTAACTTTTGGATTAATAAAAATAATTAATTATGTATGAAATACCAATTGTCAATTATGAAGCTTTCTATAAAATAAGGGGAAAATTATTGGAGAAGGGACCTTTTTCCCTATTGTTGGATGGATGACATAATGCTATTGTGAGTGAATACAAAACTATAGTGAGTTTGGTGAGGTAGATAACATTAGACAGAAGACCTTTGAGCCAAAACTGCCTTTCTCCATTAGCTATCTTTCTTCCTCTATTGTACAACCCCATTGCATCTCAAGGGTCCATGAGGAAGAAAGTAGTAAGCTGGGAGGCCAACCTATGGGTCACTAATATTTAGTCAAGATGCAATATCCTTTACATGTGGGCATGGATGGAAACAAGGGAGCACAAGTAGGAGCAAGGTTGAGAAATGACAATCGATTCATTGGTGAACAATACATTGTGTATTCATAATATATTTTATCTTCTTATTGATGTATTTATAATGAATAGATTGTGAATGTGAATGTCATAATGGTTGAATTTCAATTTATGACTATTGATGTATGCATCTTAATTCCTGTGTTTTCAACGGTGATGTAAATTTTAACTAGTGTGGGAACTTGATTTCTGCTATAAATTATAAATTAAAAAAAAAGGCCTTAATAGGTAATGTCCCTACACATCGGACTTGATTAGGGGCCTCACCCCAAGGGAGTTGAAAAGAATCAAACATGTGATCATCAACAATATCAAAGAACTTCACATCTGGCTCTAGACCACTTGAGTTAAACCTTGGGACTATATTTGAATTTTTTAATATATTGTATTGAGTTTCTTTTAACATAAGATATAATATATTAATTATTATTTATGTTTATTGCAAAATATATTGTAATTGTTTTTTAGTTAAAATAATTTAATTTTTTATTAGTAATTTAAAATATAATAATTTTGAAATATATAAATATTTAGTTAAATATTTAATAAATATAAAAAAAGAAGTATTTTGAATTTTTCTATTGTATTCCAGTTTTTTAATTAGATAATTTTTTTGAAATAACTAATTTTATCTTTTACAATATATTTGTCAAATAAAAAATATTAAATCTAAAAATTTTATTATAACTCCAAATTTATATTTTGGATAACCTATTTAATTTATACTACTCTTTAATTTATATTTAATTTATGTGCTATTCATTTGGGGACATCAAAACTTTCGACAAAGAGGATGAAATTATTTGGTCGAGGGAATGTGGGATTTATTCTCCAAAGGTAGGGTACCAATATATATTTGTTGCTCATCAACTACTAGCTCCTAAATGGTGGTGGTCTTTGGCGTGAAAATTCAAATGCCCACCCATGGCAGAAACGTTAATGTGGTGCATTTTGTGTGGTATGGTCCCTACCTAAGATATCTTACAAAAAATATTTGTAGATGGTCCTGGATGGTGCATACTTTGTCAGAGGAAAGGGGAATCAATTGACCACTTGTTTTTACATTTCTCTTTCGGTTAATCCATTTGGGAACATTTCCATGTTATTGATTAAGAGGTCTATGTATGGTGAGGGAAATATATGGACTTTGCTTGGCATCAATGGTCCACTCCCCCATCCTTGCATAAGTTCATGGGACTTATTCATGTTATTTTTGGTGGCATTTGGATCACGTGCAACTGGGTGATTTTTCAAGGCCATATCCCCAATCCCAACCAGGTTGATGCTTAAGAAATGGGGACTCTCTCTCACTTCCCTCAGGACATTGAACCCCATCCTTCACGAGTGCCTGCAAAATTATGCCCTAATAAATCAATCCCTTGGAAATTTCTTGATGATGCTTCCTCAAAATTGGGTGTGAACTATGTTGTAGGTTTCATCCTCCATTTATCCTTTGACCACTCATTTCACATCTCCATTAGATTGGGGTAGGGATCAAATAACTATGTTGAAATTCGTGCATGTTGGTTCCTTCTAGCCTTTGCCATAGACCGTGGTGTGAAATATCTTCAATTTTTTTAGACTCAAAGCTAGTGATTAATTTGATGAATGGCTCTCAATCATGCAAGAATTTTGTTTTGCAACCTATTTAACTTTATTAAATGAATTTTAAAAATATGGTCTCACTGTGTTCATGTCAATACATATACAAGGAATTGAATCAATCTGTAGATGACCTTTCAAAGGTAGCGTTAACATTGGATAAATATTTATGGCGGGTCTTGGAGGTTTACAATGGTATTTCGACGACTTCATCTTTTAGTCAAGTTCCAGGACATATTCTGGCCACTAGGGTTTCTTGATCTCCTCTGAATGGGTTTCAGTTATAATTTTTTTGTTTTGTTTAAGTTTTATTATGGGCCGAAGGACTGATAATCTGAATGATATGGATAGATAATACATTTTTTTTTTTATATTTGGTATGGATGAACGATAATAATTTGTATGGATGATATGGGGGACTTTTTAAAATGTTCCCGGGCCTATTTATTCTTTTTGAGCTTGATGGACCGATAATATTGTGTACACACTTTCAATGTGTCTATAGAATGTAATTTTTGTTAATAATGAAAATTTTTATAAATATTATATTATTTGAGAGAGAGAAAAGAGAGAAGAGAGAGAGAGAGAGAGATTATTGTATTTGTTTTATTTGAAAATTTTAAAATCTACTCATATCGCATTATTGTGTTCTAAAGAAAGGCATGCAAAGTCACCCTACTTTACAGGGGTAGAAGGGCAACTGGACATACAATAACTTTAATTTTAAGTTAGTGCTTGTTGTATTAAATGTAAATAGTTAAAACAATCTTATATTAATGAGCTAACTAACTATTTTGAATAGACACCACCAACACACCATGGAAAAAAAAATCAAGACATTATAGGTTTAGGGTTTGTAAAGTTCTCCACCTTTAACAATTTATCTTATAATCATGTGTGTTTTTAAATCAATAAAATATAATATTTAAAATTTTATTTATTTCCCTGTTGGGCATGAGAAACGAGGAGGGTACATGAGCAAGTGGGCATGATAATCACCCACAAAGCATAAGTAATGCATAAACATGGTAGAGAGAGGGGGTTGAGAAACTTATTGATGGACATTCTCAAGGAAATACTTAGTATAATTACGATGAAGAAGGTCTGGATAGTCAGTTGTAATAGTAAGGAAAAGAAATTAGGTGCAATTGAAGGTGGCACTGACTCTGTCTCTGTGCATGGACTCCTTGGACCCCCGATTCATTCCTCTAATGCATGGGAGGCACTTATAGAAACCTGAAGACCTAGAAAAAAATGGTTGGAGCTTGTTGTTGTCAAGTTTATGGTTTGGGACCCCAATTCGAACATATTATGGGGCCATTGTGTGAAGGGAAACTAGTTGTATGAGAATTCCATCCTCCTGTCAGGATTCTATTAGACGTAAACATGTATTCTGTCTGGGTGATCAATTTGAATTCTTCAGCTCTTTCTCAAGTAATTATTCACCCTCATTCTCCACCTAGTGGGATGGTTTGGTTTTATTTTGATGTGTGGGCTGCTCCTATCCTAAGGTTTTTTGAATTTTTTTGTTGTGCATGGTGTCAATGTTTTCAAGGAGCTAATTACCCTTAGGTTCTATTATTTTGGGAGAATTGTGGTGTCTTTCTGCTATAAGAACATTGGGTTGTATGTGATGCTGGGGTTATGAGACCCCTTTTCATTTCTATCGCTCACGTACTAGAGACTAGTGCCCCAACCTTTTTAGTGACTGAGGTAGGAACTAAGGGGAAAAATCACCTTGCCAGTAATCTCTAGTCGGGAGGAGGGAAATTTAATTCTCTTTCTAAGCCTTGGTGGTGCTAAATAGGTGTCATAATCACGTTTTAGTTGGAGGGCTAAGTTCCCTTGGGCTAAGGTCGAGTTGCTTGTGAGATACTCATGTTGAAACAACATGGCATTCCTCGCCGTAAAGGTGGCCAGTGGGGCAGGGGAGATAGAAGACTAGGGGAGTAGTCGAAAAATGAAGGTGAGCTTGACCTGCCTCATGGAGGCTCTTCTGGATGAGTTGACTTTCCACCCCCTTTCTTATTCCATTGAAGCCTAGATTCAATTATTCCAATCCTTGGTGGACTAACTAGCTCAAGACCACCAAAGCAAATGCAATGAAATTATTAGTTTATTTTCTGAAATTCTACACAATCAAGGTGACAATCTAGATCTCTAAGCATCACTATGTTGCAATTAACAATGAGTGCATGATCAGATGGATGGTTTTGAAGGGAAAATGACCCATATAGAATCACATATCCATGATGCTTTCCATCGTGTGATTGGTGAAGGTAATCATTAGAGAAATTTAGAGGTCTAAAATGGGCCTCCTAAGGAATATGATAAAATAATAATGAAAATAATAAAATAAGATTAGACTACATCATCAAATTTTAGAGGGGAAAAAGAAAAAACTATTTTTTCAACTTGTATTTTCAACTTATCTTCCTATGGTTCCACTCAGATTTCAAGTGGAAGCATTCGTTAGATGCTAAATTTACTTTGTCATCCAAGGAGCACCCATGTTGCATACGTTCGATGGACCCTTCTATATGAAAAATGATAAATATATGAAAAAATGTGATTGCAATCACATTTTTCATGTATTTCTCATTTTTGCATACGTTCAATGGACCCTGTTATATGAAAAATGAGAAATATATGAAAAAAACATGATTTCACTCACATTTTTCATGTATTTTTCATTTTTTTTTGTAGTAGGGTCCATCAAAAGCATGCAACATGGGTACTCCTTGTGTTATCACTCCTCTGGATCTCCAAGACTGAGGAAGAGTCCGACTGAGGTAACCACAAACCAATCTTTTAGCTTGGTAGCTAGCCCTACCAAGCTAGAGAGGGATCTCTCCAAAGGATCACAGCTAGGAGGGCGGGATAGATTAGGGTTTTAGGCTAGATGTAAAGTGTAGGGGGTTGCTTGATTTGACTTTGGTTGGGTAGTCACAAGGATGGGTGATTTAGGTCAGAGGGACTAGGTCAGGGCAAATGAGATATGATTGCATACATTCAAAGGGGCAAGGTAGGTATGAATCTTAACACTTAAAAGGTGATTTGATGAGATGGTTTAAGACTGATGAGGAGTTGGGAAGAGCATAAGAGATGTATTCTTCCTAAACTGAGGAAAAATGCACAAAGTATGATAAATTACCCAAAATAGAGCATGAGCAAACATGTATTCTACCTATCAACTTGTAAATTACCATATAACAGACATGGAATGGTTTATGAGCTGATAAAACAAAAATGCTAAGAATTCATACCACATGTATCCCAGAAAAATAGTTGCAATTCATCTATTGAAAATTGCCAAAATCTGATACAATAGTCTTTGATCACTAGTATAGCATCCCTACTAAATCCAACATGTAAAACGACTGAGAAAATACATAATATAGGCCAACAACCAACTCATCCTAGGCTCAAGGGTCGAATCCATGAGTGGAGGAGCAGTTTCAAGAAAGGCTAAACTGATAGCTGGAGTGTAGGGTGGTCAAAGTGACTCATCCCTCACTCTAGCAAACTGATTCATTACATGCCACATAGGCCATCTAACTGATGTATCTACCCTATGTAAAAGTAAAAACATGATAATTACATCATCTACATCAATTACATAGGTTAAAATTGAATTTCCCATAGATAAAAGTCAACCTGGAATGAAACAGTGTAAATTGTGGAAAACTGTCAAACATGCAGCGAACTGGTTAAATGCGCAGCGACCCTAGTCAAATGCGCAACAACCTTGGCCAAACATGCATCGTCCTCTTCAAGCTAAATTTTGACCGCCTTCCCGATGTCCAAATATAGCCCATGATAGCTCATTAGAAAGATTATCCTATCTGGTTTCCAAAATTGCCCCTGTTTTTCAAAATGAACTTCATTTTCCCCTCCAAAATTACAATCTCCCAAGATTGCTCAAACGCGCAGCGACCAGGCCAGAAAAGAGGCAAAAGGTGATTTTTTGGTAGTTTTTGATCCTTTTGGCTGACAAGTTTTGCTCCAAATACTTAGCAAAAGTAGAGAGTGCATGTCCTCAGTATTGTAAATCCAAAAATGCTGACAATTTGCTCATTGGATGCTCCAAATAAAATCACAACATCCTAGGTGTTGCACGTTTGACCATGCTAATTGTGCCAAAATTTCTTCAAAAAACACAACAAAATATATCTTGCCAAAATTGTTCGAAAATGGCCAAAATTGGTGGGCTGACAGCTGGCTATATGTTTGAGGCATGGAGTGATGCCTCAGCAAGGATATCCAACCTCTTTTTCTCCTCTTGTTTGGTCAAAGCATCAATTTTTGCATGAGCTCTTTTGAGCTTGGCTCTTGCAATTTTGTCTCTCATAGCATAATGCTTTGCCATCCTTATTTGAATATCATTGTCCTTCTTGGCCTTGTCTAGGAGGTTTTCCAAATGATCATTTACCTTCTCAAGCCAATATTCTTGGTTTTCATTTACCATGTTGGAAAATTGCTCATTCAAGGTGAGCTAATTAGCCAATTCTTCCTCCCTTTTCCTAACCTGCTCCAAGGCTCTTTCTAGGCCTCTAGTCCTTGGCCTTCTTCTTGGCACCTGTTTATCAAGTGGCTCACCATACTGCCCATATGCCTCATCAAGTAAGGCCTTTTCCTTTTCAGCCTCTCTCTTTGCTTTTCTAAGTTGAATCTCCATGACCTCATTTTTGACCTCAAACTGCCTATATTCCTGCTCATAGTAGGAAATTATCCATTTGGCCCTTTGCAAGTTGACCTCGAGCTCTCCTATGAGTGAATTCTTCTCCTTGATGACAATAGTTGTGCTTTTACTATCATCATGTTCATCTGATTCAACTAACTGAAAATCATGCTCTATCTCATGGAGGTCTTCCTCCTGCTATTGGACCTCTGCCTCTACAACTTTTTCCTTACCCTTTTGTACCTGCTTTGTCGATGAAGAAGGCAAGGTCCCTGCCACAATTAGTGGGGCAAACACTTGCCTATTCCCACTTTGATAGGTATGTGCCAAGGAACCTAAACCAACCCTTTTGGGCTTGCTACTCTCACCATGCTCAATATGCTCCTGCTCAATTCCTTTATCTCTGCCAAGTGAATGAATAGGCTCGTGAAATGGTGATGATGGAGGTGATGGTGTGGCTGACTCATCAGATGAAGATGAATGATGTATAGAGTGAGGTGGAGGAATGAAGGTGGGTGGATGAGAGGATGAAGATGTTCTTCGCCATGCTAAATAGGTGGGACTGTGAAAACCTCATTGGATATGAAAGTGTCCCATGCTTTGTTAAGATGATCAAGGCAATGTAGGACTATCATTTTGATGAGAAAATGGTGAAATATGATCTGCATTTGATGATCATGATATTTCCTTCGAGCAATGTATGACATCTTGTCGATATCCTGGTAAAGATAGTAGGGCGGATTGAGCATTTTGACTCTTGTTAAATGCATGAATAACCGAATATGATAGGAATAGAGCTTAGAAAACCCTCCCTCACATGTGAAGTACTTCATGATGATTTACATCACAGGAACATATATGTCTAGGAGGTAAAAGAAAGGAAGAATTCTCCTTCTTTCATTCTTATGGTTGGGTTTAAGATATCACTCATAATAGCAATAATCCAAATTTGCTTGTTTAAACCACTTTTCCCTAACATCTAGGATCCCAGTAGCAGCTAATATGATAGTAGAAGATATGGTAAAGGTGACACTGAAAAAGGTTTCTTGATTGTAATGGAGGTTGTTAATGAACTGTCTGGTCAATTCGAAATGATGATGTGTCCTTTCCACCTTCTCATAAAACTCAAAACAACCCATATGTTTAAAGCTTGTGACAATGATGGGAGATGCCATGAGCTCTCTAGTATTGGTTGGTTCATATCTAATGATTTTCCCTGCTTTTTATATTTCCTCCTCTGTTGTTTTTCTCCATCACTTTGACTTGTGTGTTCTTCTTCTGCCTTAATTTGTTGCTTTTAAAACCTTAGGGGAATGATAGAATGGACGGTGGGTATGGGAAGTGTGGAATGATGTGAGGAGAGATGATAACGAGGAGATGGGGATATGTGGAATGAGGGAGATGATAGGGAATAGTTGTTAAGTGAGGAAGGAATAGTGATGAAAACTAGTAAATGTGATTTTGAGATGGTGGGAATGTATGGCTAGGGTTTGCTCATAGGAAAAACAACAAACAATTTAAACCCTATGTAGGCAAACAAAGGAGGGAAGGAATGAGTAATTCTTCCACCAACCTGATTTGCTAGAGTGAATGATGATTAACTTGGAAACTTCGTGGCGATGGAGGGTTTTTAGAATGTTTGGCTCCTTCCAGGTGAACGCGCAGTGACCCAGGCAAAGGTGCAGCGACCTGGTCAAATGTGCAGTGACCTCTACAAGAGCGCAACACCGTTATAAATTACACTATAAACTCTGGTAAATGTGCAATGACCTCTACAGGAGCGCATCGACCAGGCTAAACACGTAGCGACCCTGCTGAACGCGTCCTCTTGCTCTGTTTTGCCTAATTTCACCTTAAAAACACCAATTTTTTTTGCTAAGGAGTTGTGAGAGTGCTAAAGTGCAAATGAGGCTTTCATGAGTGCCTTGAGAGGCTTTTACTTGAATTGACTTTAATTTATGAGTTTGCATACCCACTTTCTAATGTTCTTTGTCATTTCCAAATTCTCATATTAATGCCTTTTTGACTTTTTGACCTTTTTTGCTCTTGACAGGTGGATGATGCTTTGGAAATCCTGATTTTGACTTTATTCTTGGGATGCTTTTAGTAGTGGAATTCAATATAAAACCGAAAAGTAACTTATTACATATAATAAACAAAAAATTACATAATGAAATAAGAATTTCTCTTTACAAATCATCTTCACATGGTGAAGGGATGTTATTTGATCACCCTTTACTTGCCGGTCTTATGCAATGGAATGGAGTTTTATTGGAACCTTGAAAACCCTAAAAGACTTGATGAGACCTTGAAGGATTGAATTTCAAGATGACATGACTGATGTGATGGCATGATTTCATTAGCTTTATGGACAATGGATACTCAACAAGGTTGCAATGAGCCAACAAGGGGTAAATTTCTAAAAAGAGTAAAGGAAACCCTAATTCAACCTTCAATGACCAAATTTTTGCATGACAACCTAGTGGAATGACAAAAAATTTCAGAATGGGAACCTAATATGATATAAAAAGAAGATTTTTGATCACTAATGGCAGTATGTAAATACTGACACTAACACCTTGGATGATGAATTAAATTTTGTATTGAACGAGTGCTCCCACTCAAAATTTGAGTTAAATCGTAGGGAGATAAGTCGAAAATATGAGTTGAAAAAGTATTTTTTTATCTTCTTTTTTTATCCTTTTACTTTTTGGCTCAAAAAATGGTGAATCATCCCCCATGGTTGACATCATCATCTTGAACCCTAATGGTTCTTATAAAATTGATTTTAATTGTACATTTTTATTTAGAGGCTCATTTTAGACCTCAAAATTTCTATAATGGTTGCTTAAGCCCCAAATGAAGAAAATATAAAATGAAGAGAGGGGGATATATTTTGATTTATGCTAAGTTTTGTGCATGTTGGGTTCTCGATATGAAGTCATCTAATTTTGTTTAGAAACCATCAGTGCTTTTTGTTTGTACTTAGTGGCCAACAAATATAGTAGGAGTGAGGCCTTGTTTTCATGGCACCTGCTCTACTCACAATGTATTCTTCTCTTGAATTAATAGAAAAATGTTGACTTACAAAAAAATATTTATTAAAAAAAATCTAATTAATTTTTGAAATATTTATTTCATAAATATGTTTCTATCCATTTAATTAAATGTATTAATTTATAATCATAAAATTTGGAATGTAAATGATATATTAAAATAATAAAATGATGAATTAAGATATATTAAATAAAGAATATAAGGTTAAAAAAAAAAATTAAAAAATTAAAAATTGTAGAGAAGATTTCGAATTAAGTTGTTTTATACTTTGATTTTACAATAGAGTGTACATATAATATGGTTCAACATACAAAGACTTAAATTTAGATGAGAAAATAAAAAACCTATTTCACTCAACCATGCCAACTAATTTGAATTTGATAATAATCTATAAATAATATTAATAAAAAGATTGAAATTAAAATACATTGAGACCTAAAAATTAAATAAATATACTAAATATACATAAATTAATAAAATTATTAAATAATAATTTTTTTTAATTAAATAATTAAGATTAAAATTATCAATATTTATTTTTTTATTTATTTCATTCATTTTTTAAAAGTTTTTTAAACTTTTTAAAAACAGAAACATTAAAATATATTCTATTAATTATATGTGTGTGTGTGTGTCTGTGCACGTGCACGTGCTTATTAGTTGGGGTTATCTTGGGTGGTCAATTGGAGGGAATGGAATCCTCCTCACTCAGGTTCAATTCTCACAAGTGACATGACAAATGTTGTAGTATTGACAACATATGTATATTACTCCTATAAAACATATAACTTTTTATAGAT
>APFE030601896.1:27649-48717 GCA_000404065.3 Pinus taeda | reverse complement strand
ATATCCCTTTTTTTGCAAGTATATTGCTATATATTCCCTATGAGATACCTTTTTCAGGTACATTGCTATATATTCCATATGAGCAATATACACAGGTTGTGCTTACTATCAAGATCCATCATCTAAATTGTGAGAATTCCATATATACTTGGGTCAACTAAATTTAGCTTGGTTGGTTAGGTATAATAGTTGTTATCCTCATCATCCAAGTTCAAGTCTCGTAAGTTGACATGTTGACACTATGGAATAGAGTAACTTTGTTGCACTCTTAAGTGTGGTTATATCAAGGGCTGGCCTAGTAATAGTGACCTTTCTCTTGCCTTCGACTTAAGAGAAAGGCTGACTTTCTTCCCTAGGTTGTACCAAATTCCCAAAATTTTACTTGTCAATTGAGTTTAGCTTGGGTACCCTCCCCACCTAGGTTCAAGTCTAGTAAGTTGAGATGTTGATACTCTCGAATAGAGTAACTTTGTTTCACTCTTAAGTGAGTCTATACTGAGGGTTGACCTAGTACCAAAAACCTCTCTCTTGCCTTCTGGTTGAGAGGGTGGTTAGCTTTATTCACCGACTGGTACCCAATGCCCAATTTTTTCCTTGGAAAAATAAATAAATAAATATTCATTTATTTAATTATAATTATTTTTAGTCCATGCCTTTACTAGGGACTAAAGAAATTGCCTCATAGATAAAGTCCCTTGACTTTGGATTAGTTTTCCAAGTTTTTGTGACCTTTTAATAACTTTAACCAAAGTTTTTAGAAAATGTTGAATATTTTCATTTTCCCATAAATTGAAAAATATTTTCCTAATTCTTGAAAATCTCATTTCTAATTTTTCATCCGTTGAGTGAGCCTTGATGTGGCATAATTTCCCCGGTAGAGGGAGATTTAATTTTGGTATTTTTTTAGTACATGAAAAATCATTTTAAAATGAAAATAAGACTAATTTTGTAAATGGTCATTCCATTAGTGAGTACTCTGGCAATGACACTGAGACAATGCTTCGCATAAGTCCTTTATGTAAACGGGATGGGAGAGGGGGGTGGAAAGTTCTATCGGTGCATGTTCGAACAATGACATTGATAATGATGCTAATACAAGCACTCTTAGTACATTTACCTCTTATTTCATTTTAAAATTTTACAGAATCAGATGCGTGGGAGAACATGTGTGTTGAGTCGAGGATGTGTGCAAAATGAAGGATGTGCAGAAGAGGGGGCATGTGAGGGAGAACGGGGGTGTAGAGGTAAATTTCTTCCACAAACATGAAATTAGTTTAGCTTTAAGCAGAAACTTAGTATCCAATATTAAATGAAGTGTTTTTTTAATGTGTGTGAGAAAGAAGTGTTGTGTAGGAGAACATATGTGAAGCAAGAAACACAAAATTTCATCTGCAATGTTTTTCATCTCTACATACATTCCCCTTTCACATGTTTCTTCTTCATACCTCTCTCTTGCACAACACTACATATTAATCAATTAATTAGTGGTTTTGTCTTGTTAAATTATGGGCATAAAAAGTTTGGTTTACATATATATCGAGTGTGAAATAAGGGCGGGTGATTAGTTGTCCCCACTACTATCTCAACACGGGGTTATTTTATTTGATATTGGGATGCAAAGGACATTGACACTAATATAGGCACTCCCAGTGCCTTTACCTATTGTTTCATTTTAAAATTCTATAGATTAATCTATGAGGGGGAACAAGTGTATGGAGTTGAGGATGTGTCTAGAATGAAGGATGTGCAAAAGAGGTTGTTTGTGCAAGAGCACTGGGGTCAAAGGGAACTTTCTTCCATAAATTTGAAATTATTTTAACTTTAAGAAGAAACTTAGTATCCAATATTAAATGAAATATATTTTTAATATATGTGAGAAAGAAGTGTTGTGTGGGAAACGTGTATGTAGAGAAAGAAACACAAAATTTCATCCGCAATGTTCCACATTTCTGCATACATTCCCCCTTTGCACACCTCTCTCCTGAAAAACACTACATATTAATCAATTAATTAGCGGTTTTAGCTTATTAAATTTTAGGGCATGAAAAATTTGGTTTTCATGTATATAGAGTGTGAAATAAGGGTGGGTGATTAGTTTTCCCCACTATTGTGTTAATGTGGGGTAATTGTATTTGATATCAGGATGCAAAGGACTTGTGGAAACACGATTTTGTGGATGATCTCATACATAGTTTTCAAAACTATGTTTGACAGATCTAATCATTTCATCATAATTAGTGGTTAATATCGAGTGCAGGATCCCTCCCCTAGCCCCACCAACTTTCCACG
Organism: Pinus taeda; assembly: GCA_000404065.3. Taxonomy (NCBI): domain Eukaryota; kingdom Viridiplantae; phylum Streptophyta; class Pinopsida; order Pinales; family Pinaceae; genus Pinus; species Pinus taeda. The sequence continues at coordinate 46,428 of APFE030601896.1, read as the reverse complement.
TCATGAGCTAGCGCATATTAAAAAAATAATTAAGGCTTAATATTATGATTAACTAAAACTTTCCTACCAATAAATGCAAGTCTTTTTAGCATTTATTCAACGAATTTATAAGGAATGAGGACATCGTTCGAGTGCTTAATAGAATTTACTCTAATCACGTGCTTCATTACTAGAAAAAAATTTCTTTTAACTAGATTTGTGTTCAATATTTACATACTTATTTTGATAATTATTTCGCACCAATCCTCCTATCAACAAATCTTGTTATTCATGCTTGCTAAATACTAAGTTCATTTGTGATCTCACCTTTGTGAATTAAGTACTTTTTATCCAAAATTAAATGAACTATTTTTTAATGTGTGTGAAATAGAAGTGTTGTTCAAGAGAACATGTGTGCAAACTAAGGAACACAAACTTTCTTCTGCACCTCCATTTCCCCTTCACGCACTTCTTCTATACAAATCCTTCCCACACAACACTACATATTAATCAATTAATTAATATTTTTGGGTTAATAAAATTTGGGGCATGAAATGTTTGAATTACATTTATATCGGGTGCGAAATAAGGGTGGGGATTAGTTATCCCCACTACTATTTTGATGTGGGATCATTTTATTTGACAAGTAGAATCAACGAATCTTGGTATTCATGTTTCTCAAATACTATGTCAAGTGTCCTTTTATTGTGTGTGAGGAAGAAGTGTTGTGCGGGAGAACGAATGTGTGGAGAAAGGAACACAAAATTTATTTTGCAATGCTCTGCATCTTTGCATACATTCCCCCTCCGCACACTTCTTTTGCACACCTTCCTCCTTCACAACACTATATATTAATCAATTAATTAGTGGTTTTGGCCTTTTAATTTTTAGGCCATGAAAAGTCTAGTTTACATGTATATCGGATGTGAAATATGAGTGGGAAGTTAATTGTCACCACTACTATGAATTTTGTTCAACATTTTTTATTTTAATTAGTTCCAATTCTCTTGAATGATAAGAGAACAAATTAGTTTTCAATGATTGATGAATGTTGTATGTGTCTCTAATTTCTCTTTGCATCGACATTTTCAAATTTTCTAGTGGATACAATCTTAGCACTTATGTTACCAATTTAAAAATCTTGAATAGAAAGCTACTAGCATAAACTATTAATTCATGTTGATGGGAAATCATTATATAGGTGCAAGGAGGTGGAGATAAAGTAGGGTTCAGGATTTTCAATAATAAATGTAATCATGGAATCCTTTATTTTATTGCGGTAACCTCTTGTTCAATATTTTGTATTTTGATCAGTGCCAATTCTTGTCTATGTTAAAATTATTGGGGTTTTGGGTACCTTGGATATGATGTTCCTTGTTATTGATAGCTAACACAAATCAGTGATTTCATTCAAGCTCAATTTCAAGTCAAGGATGTGCCTTCCAAGAAATCATGAACGCTTAAGACAACCAAAGCTTCAACACTCGCGGTCCATGCTTTCGTATGTTGTGAGCATTATTAAATTTTAAATCATTTGTTTTTTTCTTTCCAACATTTGATGATTTAGGTTTGTTGATTGTGTTACCATTACTGAATTTGATTCTTGGTTACAGTGTATCGAATGTGGAGCCTCTTCCTTGTCACATCAATGGAAGATGCAAAAGATGTACAAGTGTTGTTTGGAAAGTGAAAAAGTGTAGGTGTCTATTCCAAATATTCATCCCTCCATACATATTTTCCACTTTGCACATTTATTTTAGACACTCCCATCTCACACAACACTTCTTTCGTACATTCATGAATTATTTTTTAAAGGGATTATTTTTTCAAGTAAACTTTATTTAGGGGTAAATTGTGTAGGTCGATAGTTGATTGTGTATTTCCGAGCAAAGGAAAACCATGGTTGATAGATAAGAGAGTGAAGCAATCTTTAATTATTGGTTAATGTTGTATGTGTCCCTGAGGTTTTTTATTTCAAGTAAATTGTGATGTTCATTTCTCTTTACATTGGCACTTCTGAATTTTCTAGTGTGTGTGATATTAGCAATTCTATTACCAAAATCTAGTAACCATTACGGTTCTTCAAAGTTCCACCCCAACTCTTTTTCTTTTGCAACTAAATCCCCATGTGTCCAAAAATCTGTTATCCAATGTATAACATATCCAGTGAAATAAGACAAAATCAACTCAACCAGCTTGAACATGTTGTGACAACCAGCTCTACACCCTATTTTCAAAACAATGTGTTAGGTTATTCGTAAATAAAAGTTGGTTCAACTTATTTTTAATATGATATCAAATAGAGTGATCTGACATCGACATAGTGGTCGGGACCATCCCAACCATCAAATTTGTTTGTAGTAGAGGTAGATGACCACATGATGCAGGAGCATCTCACCACCCTTAATCAAAAGAAAATTCAAAGCTATGAAGGAGGAAACGTGGACAATCATGTAAACTGAGAGCAAATTTATGTTAAAAACGAGCTAATTTGATGGAATCAATAAGTTTCAAGAAGACTTAATTTAATGTAATTATCTGCCATGTATGTGTATTGAGAGATTTAGGTGATTTATGAGAGGAAATTGTGGATCTGAGATGATTCACGACTTTGTAATTTCTCTATAAAGAGTCTGTGTGTGTGAGAAGAGATAGAGAGGAGTAGGAAACATTTGTCTAAACAGAGTGTGGATTCAATGTAGTCGAGAGGAGAACTTGTGACTAAGGTTGAAATGCCTTAGACTATAATTGTACTGTGTATAATTTAAACTGTGTGTTATGTGGAATTCGTTTGTCTATCTATTTATGTGCTACTGAGTTAATTCCCTTGTTATTGGTTCATTTATTGACCATCAATCACTGTAAGGATCGATGGCGATCCAATGTTAACAATTTAACTATTGTATGAGTGTGAACAGAGTATGGCAGAGTTAATGGATGTTTGATGTAATTTCCATCATAAGCGAACAAGTCCAAAGGGATCTGTAGGATCGTTTAGATTGACGGATATAAATGGAAGAAGAAGAATGGCGGAGGAATAAACCGTGGCGGATAGGAGTGTACGGATGTCTTGATCATGGTTGAAGGCCCGAACTAAATCCCAGCCGTCAATTTCACTTTTAAATGCTTACATCACAGTCAAGTATGAGGGTTGAGAGTTTGGTAATCCGTGTGCTAGTTGAAGGGCCGCAAACTGTAGGATTTGATGGCCTTCGTTATCCACTGGATATCGAGCCATAAAGTGATTAGACTTTAACTTCAAAGTCAGACCCAAACTTTTATAGACCAAGGCTTATAATCCTTATCGGCTTCGTAAGGGTGGTTAAACATTGTGCAAGTAGCTCGTGCGACATCGATGTTGACCATTGGATCAAGTGTGTCTTGATCAAATGGTGAAGGATTTCCAATTAGGTTAGTTGATCTGGTGTAACATCAACTGTCAGATTGGGTAGAAGATCAACGACATAGATTGAAGCTGATAGGACTTGGGCCTGAGCAAACCCAAGAAGTTTATGGATGTGAGTTTAAATCTATTTAAGGTCTGGTCTTATGCATTTAGGTGGGACCAACCTTAGTTGGAGGATAATGTGTTATATTGTTGTTAGGTGATTGGTGGGGTTTTTTTGTTTAAACCCACAATGTAAAGTCTTTCGATTTTTATAGGTGGCCATAACCCACAGGTTCATAGTAAAGTGATTTATGAAAATTAGGGAAACTACCTTTAGGCGGTTTTTCCTGCATCAAAGTGGTATCAGAGCAAGGAAAGGTTTCCTGCGAGTAGAAACAATATTTTGTGTGCGAAAGGAGGAGGTACAGTTATGTGAAGATTCGTAAGTTTGTGATATTTATGTTGTTATGCAGGTAACAACATAAGAAGGTGAGAAAACTTGCAGCAGCCTAGAGCATGGATTGCTCATATGGTTCCACAGAAAAGAGAACCAAAGAGATGCCGAAAGACTAAGCCATGAGAGAAGCTTGGTGAGGTATCGTGTAGCAGAGGAGACTGTTATTGCAGAGGTATGTTGCAGCTCATAGAAAGTTCATGAAAGTAGTTTCATTGAGGAAGTGGATAGAATTTCTATGGGATGAAGGAGAAGCATATGACCAGGAGGTCATAAATTTTTGTGCCTCAGGAGTCCGATGCAGGAGCATCCTACCACCCTTAATCAAAATTCAGAGTCAAATTATGGAGGAGGAGACGTGGACAATCATGTAAATCGGGAGCAAATTTATGTTAAAAACAAGCTAATTTGATGGAATTGATAAGTCTCAAGAAGACTTAATTTAATGTAATTATCTGCCATGTATGTGTGTTGAGAGATTTAGGCGATTTGTGAGAGGAAATCATGGATTTGAGATGATCCATGACTTTGTAATTTCTCTATAAAGAGTCTGTGTGTGAGAGAAGAGATAGAGAGGGGTAGGAAACATTTGTGTAAACAGAGTGTGAATTCAATGTAGTCGAGAGGAGGATTTGTGACAAAGGCTGAAATGCCTTAGACTGTAATTGTACTGTGTATAATATAAATTGTGTGTTATGTGGAATTCATATGTCTGTGTGCTTATGTGCTATTGAGTTAATTCCCATTTTATTGGTTCATTAATTGACCATTGATCACTGTAAGGATCAATGGCGATCCAATGTTAACAATTTAACTGTTGTATGAGTATGAATAGAGTATGGAAGAGTTAATGGATTTTTGACGTAATTTCCATCATAAGATAAAAAGTGCAGAGGGAGTTGTTAGATCGTTTAGATCGGCGGATATAAGTGGCAGAAGAAGAATGGCGGAGGAATAGACCGCAGGGGATAGGAGTGTACAGATGTCTTGATCATGATCAAAGGCCTACACTAAATCCCAGCCATTGATTTCACTTTCAAACACTTACTTCAGAGTCAACTACTGGAGTTGGGCGTTTGGTAATCTGTATGCTAGTTGAAGGGCCGCAGACCATAGGATTTGATGGCCTCCATTATCCAACAGATATCGGGCCATAAAGTGATCAGACTTTAACTTCAAAGTCGGACCCGAACTTTTATAGACCAAGTTTTATAATCCTTATCAGCTCTGTAAGGGCGGTTAAACATTGTGCAAGTAGCTCATGCGACATCACTGCTGACCGTTGCATCAAGTGTGTCTTGACCAAACAGTAAAGGATCACCGATTAGGTTGGTTGATCGGGTGTAACATCAACCATCGGATTGGGTAGAAGATCAATGACAGAGATTGAAGCCAATAGGACTTGGGCTTGAGAAGACCGGAGAAGTTTATGGATGTGAGTTTAAATCTATTTGAGGTCCAGTCTTCTACATTCATGTGGGATCGACATTATTTAGCGGATTATGTGTTATATCATTGTTAGGTGATTGGTGTGGTTTTTTTGTTTAAACCCACAATGTAAAGGCTTCCGATTTGTATAGGTGACCATAACCCATAGGTTCACGGTAAGTTGATTTATGAAAATTAGGGAAACTGCCTTTAGGCAGTTTTTCCTGCGTCACCACGTCTCCACAAATATTTCTTTGTGATTGTCCTTGCACACTTTTTGACTTTGAGTTATTATTAACAATGTGTACACTAACTGTCATGATCACAAAAGATTCACATTTATTTTAGTTCGTAAATTTTTTGACTTAGGGTATGTATATCGGTGATATTAAAACAGGAGCAAAGTGCAAAGTAAATGGACGAGATGGTTTTGGAATTTCGAGATTTATTTCCACTATTTCCTGTAAACATCAACTTTGGTATCTTCAATTTCTATTTATTTAGAGTATCTTATATAACAAATTGCACATGTGAAATATTAATAGTTGGTGATTATATAGGGTACCGATAAATCTATAGTGAAACTGCATTGAGAATGTTATTGATAGAGAGAGTTTTTTTAAGTACAAAGCATAAATGGCTAACGAAGGAATGAAAGAAGTTATTTTCACTAATATTATTAACTCACTTACTTATATCGATGGTAAATTTCACTAGTCAACTGTGTATGTGTGGTATGTGAGCCTACTAATGGAAGATACGAATAGCAATAAGATTTGGACTAGCAGTTTGGTGAATGTTGCATGTGTTATCGAAGTCTCTGATTTCAAAGAAATAATTTATTTGTGCCTAAACAATTTTGATTCAAGCATAAGAACAATTATGTTAACAATAAAGAAGACCCTAATTCCCCTGACTCCCAAGGCATTTAGATGGATATTGAAGCGACCAAAATTTAATATGGTCTTAAAATTGTTGGAAGCAGATAGTTTCCTGGAGTCACAAGAACGTGAGATGAACATTATTTGAGAATTCATTACCCCAAATTCCGAGGTTCCTTCTAATCCTTCCATTCTAGATATTTATTTGTTTAGACAGTCGTTTAAGGACTCATATTGGATATGTGCCCACCTAATGGGCCAAGAAAATACAACTAATTTCCCAAAATCCATTCTATATCTCCTTTATTACTCATAGAAAAAATATTGTTTATTCGAATGGGTTAATCTCATTTCCAATGAATTATATTTTCAAATAGTCAATTTGTCTAAGAGCAATAGATTCTTTATGATGGTGTACTTGATAACATCCCTCTTGTCTAGTTGTCTTTCATGACATTCCCTATAATTATAAATTCAATCCTAGCGAAGAACCAATGCAGTTCTGGTATCCCATACTGTGGAAGCAGAAAGATTCTTTAATTTTTTTTTTTAATCAAAGATGTCCTTATAAAGAAAATCAATTACATGATAATTGGACAAGAGCCCCTCAAATATATATGAAAGCCCAAGTTTTCCTATGGGAAAAAGGCATGCCTGAAGAAAGAAAACATAACACGATAATTATAATTTATGGATTTAAAGGTGAGCCACTATTGCTGCCAATCTTTTTATAGATAGATATTTTATTATTGAATTTTACAGGCAATACCGTGACTAGATAGTTATATTTGAACGAAAAATAAAACATTTAATTTATTTTACATATATTGTTGGACAAGTCACTATGAATAATGTGGCTCACATTGCAAAGCTTGTAGAGTCTTTAGATTATTTAACTTCAGTGAAGATTAAGCCCTTCAAGGCTTTAATCCATAATGCCTATTTACCAAACACCTAGGTATTGTTAGGTACGAGAACTTGTTTATATGAGTTACAAATAAAATAAAGGAGATTCTGAGTGCACCAACCAAAAATCAAGGGTCGGTAATGGATACTAAATAAATTTCTAAAGAAGCCAACATTAGTACAAAAGGAAAATACAAGAAAAAAGGAATAAATCCTATGCAACAATCTCCACCTTGCACACTTGGTACTGGTCCAAGTTCATCTTATAGTAAAAGGAAGAGAGGATACTACAAGTGGAAAACTATTTCATGGTGGGCTATCAAGTGGTAGAGATGATGAAGAGCCTCCTTGGAGATTCACTCCAGAGAGAGCACACACGGATGAATCAACCAATCCAAAAGTCCCCTCAAAATAGGAAGCATTGAACAAGATATGGGCATGGAATTTGATAGTGCTATACGACCAAATTAGGTTAGTGCTTGTTTAGTAGAAAATAAAAAATTAATGGCGTAAATTTCCACACAAGTCATGACTTTTGATGATGGCCCTATTAGATTGCAAAATTAAAACTATGAAAAGGGCAATAGAAATTTGAGAATTAAAAAAGTAAAGGCTCATAATAAAAATATTATTTATCAAGTAGAAATGGATGTTGATGTGTTTGGGTTGGAGCCACAGGGCTCATAAAATTGCATCAAGCTACATATGATGCATTTGCACAGTTTATTAGCGAAGAGGAAGCAAAAAACCTGAGACTGAAAGAAAGAATCAAATAGGTAGAAAATGCTCTAAATATGGGTCCTTTGTTAATGACTCCACTGGAAATATAGACACCACCACTGAAAATTTCTACCCCTAATACACCCCATATATTTAATAAATTCGTCAACCTCCTTAATGTAGTGAAATCATATATTATCAATATATGCAAAATATTGGGAATTATTGAACATGGATGGAAAGGAGCTTTTGATCTGCGACATTTAGCACAAAGAATTAAGTCATTTTTCAATTGGGTTAAAATTGGGCTTAAGGTAGACACACATTTTGTTGAAAATGACTTGATTTTAGTCAAAGGCTTGATTTACTCTCTAATCTAGAGAAAAAAAAACCAAGGACTTTGAAATGCTAATTGAATGAAGCATGTCAAATTTGGATGGTATCAGAGAATAAATATAATAGGGAACATCATTTTTTTGAAAAAATAGACACTAGAAGAGGTGATGCCTTTCTCAAAGCAGTAGAGATTGTTCAAGATCTAAATGGTAAGTTCATCACATGAAACTTTGGATTACTTTTGAGAGACATGTTAATGTATGAAATAGAGAAGATAACATAGTCAAAGGCAATAGAGTTCAATAATATAATTTATTTTACTATATATGAAATTAGAAAATGGCTATTTACTTTTGCTAGTGTTAATGAACTTAAGTTTTTCTTGGTTGCACAATTACAAGAAGAGGCTAGGGAAATTGAGGATATATTCAATGAACATGTCAAAATGGAGATTATAGTCCCTACGATGCAATATTTGATTCAAAATATGATGGAGAAACTTCTTCAAGAAATCATGAATACAAAATACAACCGACAGTCAATCATGGTCTATGGTTTCACATATTGTGGGTGTTCTTAAATCTTGGAACATTCATTTTTCTGCTTACTAGTATTTAATTATTTTGGTTTGTTGGTTGTGTTATCATGACCTAAGCTATTTCCTAGATGTAGTTTCTTATTTTTCCTTGTAGGTACCTTTTTCACATTATGTTCCACATGAGCTCAAACCCATTCCCCATTGGGATGAATGCATTTAATTTTGTGATTAGGTATTACGATTTTGATTAGTGCTTTAGGAACCAAACATTATTCTCTGCACCAAAAACATTTGAAATGGTTTAATATCTAAATTAAAGTTCAATTGCATAATGCCTTCCATATGCACATGCCTTCCTTTTCCTAGGTTCCTTTGTTTCAAAGATAAATTATCATTTATTACATGTACTTAATTTATTAAAGAACAATTATTGCAATTTTTCAGAATGTGGGGTCAAATAGTTAAAACGAGAACATGACAGAACGAAATGGTGAATGAGTTGCTAGGATGAGGTACTAGAATATTCTCATTATTGATGTATGAAACCTCCACAAAAAAAATATCGATCTCCATAAGTGAGAGATTGCAAATTTTGTATTCAATTCTAGTTCCAATTAAGATTACTCTATTCCAATTCTAACTCTGTTCACCAATTTTGTGAATTATTCTGAGATAATGTTTTGTATAAGATCTTGTATATGTATGGATTCTATGACGTTGGAAAAAAACATTAATTGAACATAAGTTTTGGAGGATATGTTTTGAGCTTTCATATTATACATAGTGTTTTGTTGTTGATCATAACGAAAAATTAGCATTCAACAACAATTTTTTTATCTCAAATATTTTTTCCATCTATAGTATTTATTTTAATCATAGTTATGATTATTGGAATTTGAATATAGATATAACTCTTGTTACTGTAATTGTATTTCTTACTATTCAATTCTCAAGCACAAAGATAGATTACTCAGTTCCAATTCGTAGTTTGTTCACCAATTTTGTGGAGAATTCTATGATAATGTTCCGCATAAGTTTTGAGGATATGTTTTGAAATTTTATATTATATCTAATATATGCTTTGAGCTTTGATATTTTATATTATATCGAGTGATGTGCTAGGATATGCTCTGAGATTTTGTAGAATAACAATTTTGGATCTCAGATATCTATTCCATCTGTAGTATTTATTTTAAGCATAACTATGATGATTGGAATTTGAATCTAGATACAAATATTGTTGCTGTAGTTGTGATGCTTATTGTTCAATACTTCTCAAGAAAAAAGATTGATTACTCTATTCCAATGCCGAGTCTATTCACCAATTTTGTGGATAATTCTAAGATAATGTTTTGCATAAGTTTTCAAGGACATGATTTGCACTTTTATATTATATATAATGTTTTTTATTGATCATAATGAAAATGAATGTTCGAAAATAGTTTTGGATCTCAGATATTGGTTTCATATAAGGTATTTGTTTTAATAAAAGTTATGATGATTGGAATTTGAATCTATGTTGGTTAATATCAAAGACTTCTATATCACAAAGACTGATTAATTTGTTTAAATACTAAGTTTATTCACCAATTTTTTGATGAGATCTGAGATAATGTTTTGCAAAAAATTTCAAGGATATGTTTTGATATTTTATATTATATCTAAATTTTTGTTATTGATTAGAATGATCTAAATTTTTGTAATTAATTAATTAATGTTAATTTAAATCGCCTTTACTACTTTCATATTTATGTTTGTTTTGCATGCATCAGTTAGGTGTAAGACTAAATTCTTGTATGATTATGAAATTGCAGAAGGGGTCAAATGATGGTTATTCCTATAAGTCAACACCTGCTCGTTTATTTTCACATAGACTTTATCTTGTCACATGCCTTGCTTCTATATAATATTTGGTTCGACACATTCTTGTGTGGCATAAATCTTTCCCTTTGCTACACATACTAACTTCTACATGTCCAAACACAATATAATATCTGCACACTTGTTCAGTGTACCTATATCCTGCAAATAATTTGTTCCACATATGCACAAGTTTTTCACCCCCACACGCATTCACAACAAATAAAACTTTTTCGATTAAAACTTATGATCAGTAGAACCTAGAAGTGTTGTCATAAATAATTGGTTATATATAGCCTTCAACTAGGTTTAATATATATTATCTTAAACACATTTAAACTGCATAAGTAAATTCATTGGATAGGAAACTCATTGTTTTCAGACTCGAATATACACTTTCTTGAAACTTGACAATGTTTTTATTGTTGTTTTCTTTAGTGGGGATCTACTCCATTCTAACATTTAAGAGTACTAAGAAACATACTCACATTTGATTCTTGTTCTTCATGAAATAAAGATTTTTTCTTGAAAAAAAAACTAGGCAATAGACTATAGAAACACAAAATGCATTCATATGATAAAATTATGGAATAAAATTGATTGTTTCATGCAAAGGAAGAGGATTTAGTTCCAACGAGTTATCAATATGAACTTAAAAGATTTATTCCTACCAAATTATTTGTCCTACATATTCCTGAAACTGTGATATGTATATCCTTAACTGGTTATTCTCATGAATTGATAAGTAACAAGCATAACACCAATTATTGTCATATAGATCAAAATCCAATCTAAGTTGAAATAGTGAGTCATGCAGTCACAATCCATAATAATAATTCAATGGATGCCCATTCACACCAAATGAATTACCATTTTATTTTTTGATATTGTAATATTCTTTTGAAAATTCAAATGATTTTTATTATTTGTATTTTAATGGTTCAAAATATGTGTTTTCTTATCAAAATTCAAAGGTGAGATCTTTAAATTTTGAGCTTTTAGTTTTTTAGTGTGCGGAAGAGGGGTATGTGCAGAAGAACCTTTATTCCCCCACGTATGTACCTCCACACACTTCTTCTGTACACCTCCATTCTGTGCAACACTTTTTTTGTACATGCATGAACACATTCAATAAAAATAGTAAAACTAAAAATGCAAACTTGGGTTAGTTAAAAACTACAAAGCATAAAAATCAATGGTATTTGACACACGCGAAATGTGTGATAAACTTAATCAATCTCTTGTGGTGCAGATTAACGTCTATTAAAAAATTAATTAAGGCTTAATTTTATGATTAGAAAAATATACATTGTCAGTAATGTAATATGTTCTTATATATATATATATATATATATATATTATATATTATATTATATATATATATATATAATATATATATATATATATAGACATATATTAAAGAACAATTATTGCAATTTTTCAGAATGTGGGGTCAAATAGTTAAAACGAGAACATGCCAGAACGAAATGGTGAATGAGTTTCTAGGATGAGGTACTAGAATATTATCATTATTGATGTATGAAACCTCCACAAAAAAAATATCGATCTCAATAAGTGAGGGATTGCAAATTTTGTATTCAATTCTAGTTCCAATTAAGATTACTCTATTCCAATTCTAACTCTGTTCACCAATTTTGTGAATTATTATGAGATAATGTTTTGTATAAGATCTTGTATATGTATGGATTCTATGACGTTGGAAAAAAACATTAATTGAACATAAGTTTTGGAGGATATGTTTTGAGCTTTCATATTATATTTAGTGTTTTGTTGTTGATCATAATGAAAATTAGCATTCAACAACAATTTTTTATCTCAAATATTTTTTCCATCTATAGTATTTATTTTAATCATAGTTATGATTATTGGAATTTGAATATAGATATAACTCTTGTTACTGTAATTGTATTTCTTACTATTCAATAATTCTCAAGCACAAAGATAGATTACTCAGTTCCAATTCGTAGTTTGTTCACCAATTTTGTGGAGAATTCTATGATATGTTCCGCATAAGTTTTGAGGATATGTTTTGAAATTTTATATTATATCTAATATATGCTTTGAGCTTTGATCTTTTATATTATATCGAGTGATATGCTAGGATATGCTCTGAGATTTTGTAGAATAACAATTTTGTATCTCAGATATCTATTCCATCTGTAGTATTTATTTTAAGCATAACTATGATGATTGGAATTTGAATCTAGATACAAATATTGTTGCTGTAGTTGTGATGCTTATTGTTCAATACTTCTCAAGAAAAAAGATTGATTACTCTATTCCAATGCCGAGTCTATTCACCAATTTTGTGGATAATTCTAAGATAATGTTTTGCATAAGTTTTCAAGGACATGATTTGCACTTTTATATTATATATAATGTTTTTTATTGATCATAATGAAAATGAATGTTCGAAAATAGTTTTGGATCTCAGATATTGGTTTCATATAAGGTATTTGTTTTAATAAAAGTTATGATGATTGGAATTTGAATCTATGTTGGTTAATATCAAAGACTTCTATATCACAAAGACTGATTAATTTGTTTAAATACTAAGTTTATTCACCAATTTTTTGATGAGATCTGAGATAATGTTTTGCAAAAAATTTCAAGGATATGTTTTGATATTTTATATTATATCTAAATTTTTGTTATTGATTAGAATGATCTAAATTTTTGTAATTAATTAATTAATGTTAATTTAAATCACCTTTACTACTTTCATATTTATGTTTGTTTTGCATGCATCAGTTAGGTGTAAGACTAAATTCCTGTATGATTATGAAATTGCAGAAGGGGTCAAATGATGGTTATTCCTATAAGTCAACACCTGCTCGTTTATTTTCACATAGACTTTATCTTGTCACATGCCTTGCTTCTATATAATATTTGGTTCGACACATTCTTGTGTGGCATAAATCTTTCCCTTTGCTACACATACTAACTTCTACATGTCCAAACACAATATAATATCTGCACACTTGTTCAGTGTACCTATATCCTGCAAATAATTTGTTCCACATATGCACAAGTTTTTCACCCCCACACGCATTCACAACAAATAAAACTTTTTCGATTAAAACTTATGATCAGTAGAACCTAGAAGTGTTGTCATAAATAATTGGTTATATATAGCCTTCAACTAGGTTTAATATATATTATCTTAAACACATTTAAACTGCATAAGTAAATTCATTGGATAGGAAACTCATTGTTTTCAGACTCGAATATACACTTTCTTGAAACTTGACAATGTTTTTATTGTTGTTTTCTTTAGTGGGGATCTACTCCATTCTAACATTTAAGAGTACTAAGAAACATACTCACATTTGATTCTTGTTCTTCATGAAATAAAGATTTTTTCTTGAAAAAAAAACTAGGCAATAGACTATAGAAACACAAAATGCATTCATATGATAAAATTATGGAATAAAATTGATTGTTTCATGCAAAGGAAGAGGATTTAGTTCCAACGAGTTATCAATATGAACTTAAAAGATTTATTCCTACCAAATTATTTGTCCTACATATTCCTGAAACTGTGATATGTATATCCTTAACTGGTTATTCTCATGAATTGATAAGTAACAAGCATAACACCAATTATTGTCATATAGATCAAAATCCAATCTAAGTTGAAATAGTGAGTCATGCAGTCACAATCCATAATAATAATTCAATGGATGCCCATTCACACCAAATGAATTACCATTTTATTTTTTGATATTGTAATATTCTTTTGAAAATTCAAATGATTTTTATTATTTGTATTTTAATGGTTCAAAATATGTGTTTTCTTATCAAAATTCAAAGGTGAGATCTTTAAATTTTGAGCTTTTAGTTTTTTAGTGTGCGGAAGAGGGGTATGTGCAGAAGAACCTTTATTCCCCCACGTATGTACCTCCACACACTTCTTCTGTACACCTCCATTCTGTGCAACACTTTTTTTGTACATGCATGAACACATTCAATAAAAATAGTAAAACTAAAAATGCAAACTTGGGTTAGTTAAAAACTACAAAGCATAAAAATCAATGGTATTTGACACACGCGAAATGTGTGATAAACTTAATCAATCTCTTGTGGTGCAGATTAACGTCTATTAAAAAATTAATTAAGGCTTAATTTTATGATTAGAAAAATAGTACCAATTGGTCAGCTAAATGTAAAATAATAGTTCTTATATATATAATTATATATATATATATTATAGTATATATATGATATATATATATTATATATATTATATATATATAGATATATATTAACGAACAATATGTTTATTGCAATTTTTCAGAATGTGGGGTCAAATAGTTAAAACGAGAACATGCCAGAACGAAATGGTGAATGAGTTTCTAGGATGAGGTACTAGAATATTATCATTATTGATGTATGAAACCTCCACAAAAAAAATATCGATCTCAATAAGTGAGGGATTGCAAATTTTGTATTCAATTCTAGTTCCAATTAAGATTACTCTATTCCAATTCTAACTCTGTTCACCAATTTTGTGAATTATTATGAGATAATGTTTTGTATAAGATCTTGTATATGTATGGATTCTATGACGTTGGAAAAAAACATTAATTGAACATAAGTTTTGGAGGATATGTTTTGAGCTTTCATATTATATTTAGTGTTTTGTTGTTGATCATAATGAAAATTAGCATTCAACAACAATTTTTTATCTCAAATATTTTTTCCATCTATAGTATTTATTTTAATCATAGTTATGATTATTGGAATTTGAATATAGATATAACTCTTGTTACTGTAATTGTATTTCTTACTATTCAATAATTCTCAAGCACAAAGATAGATTACTCAGTTCCAATTCGTAGTTTGTTCACCAATTTTGTGGAGAATTCTATGATATGTTCCGCATAAGTTTTGAGGATATGTTTTGAAATTTTATATTATATCTAATATATGCTTTGAGCTTTGATCTTTTATATTATATCGAGTGATATGCTAGGATATGCTCTGAGATTTTGTAGAATAACAATTTTGTATCTCAGATATCTATTCCATCTGTAGTATTTATTTTAAGCATAACTATGATGATTGGAATTTGAATCTAGATACAAATATTGTTGCTGTAGTTGTGATGCTTATTGTTCAATACTTCTCAAGAAAAAAGATTGATTACTCTATTCCAATGCCGAGTCTATTCACCAATTTTGTGGATAATTCTAAGATAATGTTTTGCATAAGTTTTCAAGGACATGATTTGCACTTTTATATTATATATAATGTTTTTTATTGATCATAATGAAAATGAATGTTCGAAAATAGTTTTGGATCTCAGATATTGGTTTCATATAAGGTATTTGTTTTAATAAAAGTTATGATGATTGGAATTTGAATCTATGTTGGTTAATATCAAAGACTTCTATATCACAAAGACTGATTAATTTGTTTAAATACTAAGTTTATTCACCAATTTTTTGATGAGATCTGAGATAATGTTTTGCAAAAAATTTCAAGGATATGTTTTGATATTTTATATTATATCTAAATTTTTGTTATTGATTAGAATGATCTAAATTTTTGTAATTAATTAATTAATGTTAATTTAAATCACCTTTACTACTTTCATATTTATGTTTGTTTTGCATGCATCAGTTAGGTGTAAGACTAAATTCCTGTATGATTATGAAATTGCAGAAGGGGTCAAATGATGGTTATTCCTATAAGTCAACACCTGCTCGTTTATTTTCACATAGACTTTATCTTGTCACATGCCTTGCTTCTATATAATATTTGGTTCGACACATTCTTGTGTGGCATAAATCTTTCCCTTTGCTACACATACTAACTTCTACATGTCCAAACACAATATAATATCTGCACACTTGTTCAGTGTACCTATATCCTGCAAATAATTTGTTCCACATATGCACAAGTTTTTCACCCCCACACGCATTCACAACAAATAAAACTTTTTCGATTAAAACTTATGATCAGTAGAACCTAGAAGTGTTGTCATAAATAATTGGTTATATATAGCCTTCAACTAGGTTTAATATATATTATCTTAAACACATTTAAACTGCATAAGTAAATTCATTGGATAGGAAACTCATTGTTTTCAGACTCGAATATACACTTTCTTGAAACTTGACAATGTTTTTATTGTTGTTTTCTTTAGTGGGGATCTACTCCATTCTAACATTTAAGAGTACTAAGAAACATACTCACATTTGATTCTTGTTCTTCATGAAATAAAGATTTTTTCTTGAAAAAAAAACTAGGCAATAGACTATAGAAACACAAAATGCATTCATATGATAAAATTATGGAATAAAATTGATTGTTTCATGCAAAGGAAGAGGATTTAGTTCCAACGAGTTATCAATATGAACTTAAAAGATTTATTCCTACCAAATTATTTGTCCTACATATTCCTGAAACTGTGATATGTATATCCTTAACTGGTTATTCTCATGAATTGATAAGTAACAAGCATAACACCAATTATTGTCATATAGATCAAAATCCAATCTAAGTTGAAATAGTGAGTCATGCAGTCACAATCCATAATAATAATTCAATGGATGCCCATTCACACCAAATGAATTACCATTTTATTTTTTGATATTGTAATATTCTTTTGAAAATTCAAATGATTTTTATTATTTGTATTTTAATGGTTCAAAATATGTGTTTTCTTATCAAAATTCAAAGGTGAGATCTTTAAATTTTGAGCTTTTAGTTTTTTAGTGTGCGGAAGAGGGGTATGTGCAGAAGAACCTTTATTCCCCCACGTATGTACCTCCACACACTTCTTCTGTACACCTCCATTCTGTGCAACACTTTTTTTGTACATGCATGAACACATTCAATAAAAATAGTAAAACTAAAAATGCAAACTTGGGTTAGTTAAAAACTACAAAGCATAAAAATCAATGGTATTTGACACACGCGAAATGTGTGATAAACTTAATCAATCTCTTGTGGTGCAGATTAACGTCTATTAAAAAATTAATTAAGGCTTAATTTTATGATTAGAAAAATATACATTGTCAGGTAAATGGAAAATAGTTTCTTATTATATAGTATAGTATTATATATTATATATATATTATATATATACTATATATATATATATTATATATATATATGATAGTATTAGATATATATTAAAGAACAATTATTGCAATTTTTCAGAATGTGGGGTCAAATAGTTAAAACGAGAACATGCCAGAACGAAATGGTGAATGAGTTTCTAGGATGAGGTACTAGAATATTATCATTATTGATGTATGAAACCTCCACAAAAAAAATATCGATCTCAATAAGTGAGGGATTGCAAATTTTGTATTCAATTCTAGTTCCAATTAAGATTACTCTATTCCAATTCTAACTCTGTTCACCAATTTTGTGAATTATTATGAGATAATGTTTTGTATAAGATCTTGTATATGTATGGATTCTATGACGTTGGAAAAAAACATTAATTGAACATAAGTTTTGGAGGATATGTTTTGAGCTTTCATATTATATTTAGTGTTTTGTTGTTGATCATAATGAAAATTAGCATTCAACAACAATTTTTTATCTCAAATATTTTTTCCATCTATAGTATTTATTTTAATCATAGTTATGATTATTGGAATTTGAATATAGATATAACTCTTGTTACTGTAATTGTATTTCTTACTATTCAATAATTCTCAAGCACAAAGATAGATTACTCAGTTCCAATTCGTAGTTTGTTCACCAATTTTGTGGAGAATTCTATGATATGTTCCGCATAAGTTTTGAGGATATGTTTTGAAATTTTATATTATATCTAATATATGCTTTGAGCTTTGATCTTTTATATTATATCGAGTGATATGCTAGGATATGCTCTGAGATTTTGTAGAATAACAATTTTGTATCTCAGATATCTATTCCATCTGTAGTATTTATTTTAAGCATAACTATGATGATTGGAATTTGAATCTAGATACAAATATTGTTGCTGTAGTTGTGATGCTTATTGTTCAATACTTCTCAAGAAAAAAGATTGATTACTCTATTCCAATGCCGAGTCTATTCACCAATTTTGTGGATAATTCTAAGATAATGTTTTGCATAAGTTTTCAAGGACATGATTTGCACTTTTATATTATATATAATGTTTTTTATTGATCATAATGAAAATGAATGTTCGAAAATAGTTTTGGATCTCAGATATTGGTTTCATATAAGGTATTTGTTTTAATAAAAGTTATGATGATTGGAATTTGAATCTATGTTGGTTAATATCAAAGACTTCTA
>APFE030601896.1:11701-27639 GCA_000404065.3 Pinus taeda | reverse complement strand
CAAGTGATATGATATTGAAAGTGGTAATTAATCGAAGAGTAATCATGACATTCAAGTGCATAATAATATTTACTCTGACACATTGTGTAACGATTACTAGTTGTAAAAAAATCAAAAAGTTGTACACGTACATATCATAAAATAGTCTTTTGGGCATTTATTCAACGAATCAACA
The DNA here is from genome assembly GCA_000404065.3 of Pinus taeda. NCBI lineage: Eukaryota > Viridiplantae > Streptophyta > Pinopsida > Pinales > Pinaceae > Pinus > Pinus taeda. The sequence continues at coordinate 27,464 of APFE030601896.1, read as the reverse complement.
CATAATAGCACTTATTGGTTGTAAACAAATCAAGAAGGTGCAGATGGATCTTCATCTAGTATCTGCCAAAGAATATTGAAAGGATGCGAGGAAGAGGGATATGTGCAGGAGAACCTTTATTCCCTCAATTCCACACCTTCGCACACGTTCCCCCTCTATACACTTCTTCCACACATTGTCTCATTCCACGGTAACATTTTGGAGAAATGTTACATAGACTCAACCCACCTCTCATGGTATGGATTAACATATATTAAAAAATTAATTAATGCTTAATCCTATGCTTAACAAAATCTTCTCTCTTGGTAAACATAAGTATTTTTGGTATTTAATCGATGAATAAATGTGTAACCATGACATCATTCAAGTGCTTAATATCATTTACTATTTGAAAACAAATCAAGAACGTGCAAAGGACTTCATAGCCGGTTTTGTCACAACACATTGGAAGGACGTGTGGAAAAGGGATATGTGTAGGAGAAAATTTATTCTATCTTTTCCACAGCTCCAAATATACTCCCCCTTTGTACATATTCCCCCCTTGCACATAGAAACCTTCCGCAACACGGATTAGAAGATATTAACAAATTAATTAAGGCTTAATCCTACGATTAACAAAAGATTTTCTTTTGGTATATATACATATTTGTGATATTTATTTGGAAAATATTTGTGTAATAAAAACATCATTCAAGTTCTTAAGAAAATTTACTCTGAAGCATTGTGTAATCATTATTAGTTGCAAACAAATCAAGAAAGTGCAGAGGGCTCCATATCTAGTATCCATCCTAGCAAATTGCAGAATGTTTGAAGAAATCTCTATTCCCCCACATCGACATCTCCACGCACATTTCCCCTCAACTAATAAACTCACATAAACCCAATCAACAACCCGTGGTGTATATTAGTGCATATTAAAAAAATAATTAAGGCTTACTAGTTGTAAACAAATCAAGAAGGATTACTAGTTGCAAACAAATAAAAAGGCGGAGAGGGATTTGTAGCTAGTACCTGTACTAGATTTAAAAAAAAACATTTTAAACTTTATAGATTTATCTATGTGGGAGAACGGGTGTATGGATTTGGGTATCTATGTGGAATGAAGGACATGTGAGAGAGGGGGTTTGTGCTAAAGAACGAGGGTGCAAAGCGAACTTTCTTCTGTAGACATGAAATTATTTTAACTTTAAGAAAAACCTTAATATCCAATATTAAATGAAGTTCATTTTTAGTGTGTGTGAGAAAGAAGGGTTATATGGGAGAATGAGCTGTCACATAAACTCAATTAACTTCCAGAAGCGCAAATTAACATATACTGAAAAATTAATTAAGGCTTACTACTTGTATACAAATCAAGAAGACGTTTTCATGAAGACAAGACACAAACCCTAGTTTTTTCGACAATTTTTAGGTGAATCGACGTGTAATCGAACCCTTGACAAGACGTGAACCCTGCACTATATTAATTGCATAAACATATCAACAACTATAAAAAAAGGTAGGGGCTATGCTATTATGAAATTATCGCTCGTTTATATACTATTATATTTATCAAAATTAATTTGATATATAAAAATTAGGATAGTAATAATTTAAAAAGATATTAAATAAAAAAACATTTTATTAAAAAAAATATTATATATATATATATTATATAATATATATATATATATATATATTTATATATATATAATATTATATATATATATATATCTATATTATATATATATATATATATATATATAATATATATATATATATATATATATATATTATAATATATATACATTATAATGTTATTTGATTCATAATTAATATTCATTTATTTTTTTCTTTTCTTCCAAGAAAAAAAACACATATTCTATTTATAGTCAAAATAAAATACATTTAGTGTATATGCCATAGCATTCCAAATGGCACAAAGGCCCCAAAAAATATGTTTGATCTGATGACCATTTTTTATTACATATGCAAGATTACACTATTTGTTGCTACAATCCAATTTGATATCTTTCATATTAAAGAGAGTTCATGATAAAATCTGGTAGCATCATTTGATGCCCTTGTAAAAAAGAAGTTTTCTTTGAAAACCCATGCTTTATGAAAAAATTGAAAATAAATAAACAAAACTTTTGCTAAGAAAAAACAAAGTTCAGAAGTCAAGAAGATTGTTTGTACTATTCAGTGTCCTTCTTTCCAACCAAAGCAAAAACATTTAGGTTCCAAATTGTGAAAATAGAAAATTAAAAAAGTAAAACAAAAGTAAAATCCAATAACATCATTTAGTGTGTTGCATCAAAATTTGCGTGCAAGGAGCTATTTCTCCGCGATCTTGTGCCCAAATAATATCACCAGATAACAAAATGAAAATAGGCAATAGATATAAAATGTAATACCAACCCAATGTTCAATCAAGTAGCAATCAAATGTTCCTAGATTTTATAAGGGAAATATGTGCACTTGGCCTCCTCACGGGTTGGGGAAGTATTTTGGGTCTGATGCAGACTCACGCACTCCACTTGAGTGGTCTATCTCATTTGCAACTGATATCAATACCTACATACAACTACAAACATACATATACGACAAGTGACCTTCCTCAAAATATCATTAGATCAAAGCATCATAAAACAACTTATGAAGAATTATTGAATTCACATGAATATTGGGAAAGAACATGTATTTCTATTAATCATAAATCAAAATCAGATTACAACATTATATCTTCACCTCAAATATTCCTTTCCATGATCTTGCAGAGTCTCCCCTCTATGAAAATTAAATGAGCATGAAGGCCAATAACCCAAGAAACAAGAACCTCACAAGCTCTCTTTCTAGCAGCAAAATGATAGCATAGACTCAAGGTATCTAGCTCTCCCAGAATATTGCTCTCCAAAACTTGTCTGACCCTCTCAAATGGTCTAGTATAAATAGGTAGAAGAGAGGTCCAAAGAGGGAGAATGAATATTCTCAGGACAACGAGAAGTCATTGAAAATTCTAAATGATAAGTCCTGGCTAGCTTGAATAAGTGATGACTCGAACTGATCTCCTAGGGACCAAGAAACTCTAGAAGAAATCCCTATTCATAGGCATAGAAAATAATGAAAAATGTCATATTCGATCACAAAAGGAAGGCCTGGGAGTGACTGGGAGACTCCAGTCGCTCTCATAGGCCTCCATCCATGTGACTGGGATATATGACTAGAAAAAGGAGGTCTAACGCCTGAAAAAAGTCAAATATCCATGAGGATTAAGGAACACTGAACCTAGGGGGTAAAATGGGATGATAACAGATGATCCCTAATGTATGAGGTCCGAAGCGAATTTGATGACCAAAATACATTATGATAAAGCTCAAAGGTCAAAAGAAGAGTGAGGAGACAAAGCCAAGGATGCAGATCAGAAGACTCTGGAGATGAAGTCTCATTTGTGCTAATACATCCCCGAGGCAGACATACCCATGCTCAGTTGGAAGAAGATAATGAACATGGCCGCCATAAAATACACTATGGATCCATGACATGAAATGATAGAACATGGCAATGACATACATACACAGTGGATCCACGTGACTTGATAAATAGAGCATAGCATCCAACAAATACAACATGGATTTATGTCATAGTATACATCAGTAGGACTATGGACACATGAAAAATAGAGAAGTGTTGCAGATAGCCCTTAAAGTACATAAATAATACATAACTACAACATAGCCTAGGAAGGGTGCCATATAAGAGTAATATGTCCCTAACCCAGGGTCTTCGACATAAACCCGATGGTACGGATATACATCATGCGAATAGTTGAGCTTATGTCGAACATGGTAGAAACCACATAATTACCAACTAATGAGGTAACTAGTAACAAACGTGAGGGAATCCACCAATGAGGAAAATAGACCTCGAGGTACCTATTACAGTCCATGAAGTGTGAATAATGAGATGAAATCGAACACCAATGAACTCGACCAATCAGGAGCCAATGATGTGAACCCATTTTCGATCGTGGTGAATCCTGCCATTGAGGTCTGAAAGCTCCAAGGTACTACTTGTTCCTAGATCAAGCTCCTAGATAATGGGATAAAGTCGACAAGAGAAGATCTATCGAAGGAGGGCCTTGATGTATCCCCCATTAATTGACACGTAATATGCTAGGATGATGTAATGTATGGATGAGGTTATGAGATGAAGTACAACTAACACAGGAATGGTTGCCTCAAAAAAGTCAACAACCTACTACAGATGGTTGACACAGGCTGAGACTTCCCTTGAACACATAGTAGCATGACACAAAAGTGACTTTGAAACATGAGTAATGAGCACCATGTGATATCATGCCATGATGCAGGAGGCATCAAATCATGCTCCATATGATTAGAAGAGTAACCATATGGAGGAGTAAAGAGAATCATATGGATGGTATGGATTATAGGAAAGCTAAAACCCAACTATGAGATAATAAAATAGACAGGTGTCGTGTTTAAGAGCGACACAAAGAATGGTGCCATTTGATTAGTAATAGAAATAAATGTTCCCTCCCTTATTTTTTTATAAGTTCCTTTTTCATAAAGTTTTCTTCCAGGCCCAAAAAAGAGAAAAGTATACGAGGGAGAACCACCTAGCCATAGTAGACTATGGTATTCTTTTTTCGTAACTAGTCTATCCCAGTCTAGAAAAGGGTTAAAATTATACTGGGTAGACAACCCTTCAAGTACTTTTATGAGCATGAATGAGCCAAAGAGCTTAAAGGAAAGTCCTCCTAGAGGAATGAGTGGTATAAATGATGGGAATTTGTTCCAATAATGATGGAACTTCTCACAACATAAAGAGGAAATGAGGTTGGCTAATAAGACCAATCATCATAGCAGTTCCTCCAAGAAAGGGTAAAAAACCAAGTGAGAGCGAATGATAGGCCAAGCAGATGATGATGATGGAAGAGAAAAACCAAGGCACAAACTGAAAAAATAGGCTAATAAAAAGTGGAAATCATAAGGAATAAACTTTGGAATCCTCCCAGGATAAAGCCAGAAATATGACGAAGAAGAGGAAATGAGGCTCAAATTCTAGGTCACGGTGAGTTAGAAGGAGGGATTCTGAAAGGTAATAAAATGACTGCATGGACACCAAGATCATGAAAAATTTCTAACTAGGGTATCCATGAGTGGGTAAGCTCTAGCGCGAAGCTACGTTGCGCATAAAGGAGAATGGCTAAGGCCACAACTTGATGAGGTCAAACCTAAGGCATAAAAATGTCACTAACAGTGAAAATGTCATTGACAGTCAAAATTCAATGGAGATGGAAAAATGACCTACTCCTATATGCCAGTAAAGAAAATGTACTTCAAACTCGTTGATGGAAATGGGACCTTCAAAACAGAGCATAAAAAGATCACTCACCAAACCTCCTGCAAAATTAAACTAGAAAAATAATTATAAAACCGAAAACCCTCTCAAGCCCAAAAATTTAAAATGGAATATTCTCTAAGATGCCAAAAATATTATAAAGAAACACATACCTCATGATTTGGTCATTGTGTTTTGAGGAAAATAAAAGGAGAGAAATCCTAAGCTTTTGTGGGCTAAAGTAAGGAGCAGTAAGAGGAGGTAAGAGAAGAGCATATTTATCTAGGTAATTTTATTCTATCCCTCTATAGATCAATCAAGCATGGGTTTTGTTGAAGAATTTTTTAATTTTTGTGAAAAATGTTCTCAGTCACATGCATGGAAGGGAGGAAATTCGAATAAAAGACCCCAATCCCTCACATGCCATGGCGTGTGAACGAGTATGGCCGAATTTTCTCTATTCCAAGGTAGCGATTGGGATGTAATTTTTAATTTTTTTCCCAGGTTCTAATTTCAGTTTTTTACGGTGGTTTTATTTGTTAATTACATGGCCATGACTGATTAAAGTTTTAATTGTGGTTGCAAGAGAAACCATGATGGAATAGAGAGAGGGACACCATAGTAGAAATGACATTCAAGCCATTGGACATCTACCAACAATCAATTCCCTAAGGGATTGTGGTTTAGTGAAGTTTTTTATGGTCCCCAACATGACTTCTTCTTTGTGAAATCATTCATTGGTGGGATGTGGATACCCACCAATTCATTGTTGGTCCAAATTCATTCTCAATAGAGGTGGAGGAAATTTACTTCCTCATAGGATTACCAAGGTGGGTGGCTTTGGTGATATTATCAAGGGCAAGGAGTACTAGTGGAGAGACAGTTCAGATTTTGAAGTGACAACATTGCAAGGAACATATGCAAAGAGAGAAATACAAGATCTATATCAAGGACATAGAGGACTTAACATTGAAAACTTTGACATATATTGTAACTCGGGTAGCTAGCACTCAAAGCTCCCCATATTATGACAAAACCACACTTGGAGCTATGCATAAGATGTGTAGAACCCACCCTTTTCAATTGGTGTGAAGGAATATTGGCAAATGTAAAAACTCAACTGGCGAAGATGAAGAGAGGTAGAAACCATATTTGTGGCTTTGGGAGTGTTATGCCCCTATACTAATAGGTGTCATATATCATGATGTACTTTGTTTAGCTTTGATATGTGTTCATACCTTTACTTGTTGCAAAGGTTTTCCATATTTGTAAAAAATCAAAAAATTTAAAAAATGTAAAGAGAGTATACCCTAAAAGGAAAATCAAAGGGTGAAAAGAATAAAAAGTGGTCAAAAAATGAAAGAAAATGAACCCCAACAAAAAGAAAAAGACCAGGAAAGTGTGCAAGTCTAAATGCCACTACTTTTTACTTTTGCATAATAAAAAATTGTGTGCAGCTTGTCACTTATGCCACAATGCATGAATAGTCAAATAGTTTAAACTTGACTAGTTCATATTTTCAATTTCATGTTTTAGAAGTAGAGAATAAAGATCTGACCAAATAGTGTAACCTTGGTAGGTAAGTAGATAGGTAGAGTGAAAAAGGAGTTCAACAGTTTAATCTGAGCTCTTGGATGTAATAAGTGTAGACTTAGATAGGCATCACCATGTAAACGAAAAGAAAGTTTGATAAGGGTTTGCCAGTCTAAGTGCACCCTAATAAAGAAGTGAAAATTCTAGGTTAAGTAGGTAGGGTAAGTAGATGATAGTTGCAGAATATTATGTGGTGAATGATAAGTCTAAATGTGTAAATCTTTTACTTTCATCACAAAGCAAAGGCATGCATCACATGGAAGGCACATCAAACAAGCAAAGTCAAAAATAATTAACTTCCCTACTCATTTCCCCTCAATTTTCACTAATTTCCCCTAAGTGCCAAGGTATCTATCAAGTTAGAGGGGCTCATAGCATTTCTCTGACTTTTGGAGGGACCGGACCCTCGGCCCAATAATTTATAATACCTTAAGCACTTAAGCCCCTTCACCAATAATCACACCCCTTCATAAATTATTCATTTCCCTAATAAATCTTTTCTTAAGTGAAATCCTATTTTACTTAGGGAAAATAAAACATTTTCCATAAAAACCCTCATATTCGTTTAGCCTAAGTTGTAAACGTTATATGATGAAATACACTTTCGGAAACATTTTATCTTAGCGCGCATTTCACAAAATCATATTAACTACTAATTCATGTTATTATATAATTCCCCTATATAAAAGTTACCCATTCCCATATTATTATAAATATACAAAAACCCCAAATTTTACATATCCCACCCTTCAGTTAAATATAGCCATAGTAAAGTCAATAAACGAGATTAATTAACTAATCTGTAGTTAATTAAGAGCCCAATCCCCTTCATGCTAATAAAAGAATTAATTAATCCTCACAATTAATTAACAACTTCAACCAATCACATCGCCCCCGATGTAATTAAAATCTTTTAATTACTATTAGGCCCCTGCCATTAAACACCAGTCATTTCGACTCCCTGATAGTCGTCCGATCAGATCCTGCAGATCTGACGGTTGTCGCGCATATCGCACGGGCTTCTGCGGTCGACCTTTATCACGCGATGGTGAGCGGTTTTTTGAACAGTTCCATTGCTACATGTCACTCAGCGTGTGGAATCACGCGGTCGTACCCAAATACCACGTCCCCTCCACTAGCAGTGCGATGAAAACCGCTTACCGCCTCCTGCTACCTATAAAACATCAAATCACTTCCCTGTTGACGTCGCCTGTCTAAATCCCCAACCCGCCAAAAGCTTTGACTTTGCATAAAAAACAAAGTTAATCAGTTTTTCGTCCTTATTTTCGAAAAATGCATGCATGCAACCTGAAGGTTGGAGTCAACCAGCTCGTACATTCAACTGTCCACCACCCTCAAACTTACAGTTCAATGCCGCTCTGAGTCCGCCATTTGCACCCAGTGAACCTACAATCCATTGCCCATCACTAAAAATAGGTATTTACTAGTTTCCATTCAAAAGCCCTGTGAATACTTTCTTTCCTCTGTAATTAATTAAAAAAAAACCCAAATTTCATTAGAATTCAGTTGCTAAATTTGGAATTCAAGACTCGTCGGACCCTCTGTTTTCACTAATTCCACTTAAAAACCCCAATTTCCTATCTGAATCCATAAGAAATAGAATAGAAACCCCCGTAGCCCTAAGTGTAGCACGTATCACTACCCCTCACCACGATTTGGATTATCTGCCCCTAGCTGATAAAGATTTTCAAATAAAAGACTTGGATACCGATAAAGACTACTTGAAAGTATTTTTCCAATGCCGGGACAATTACATGAATGGCTATGATACCATAGGAATTTTGGAATCCAGTCTCCTAATGTACATGCTCCCCTCTGTGTGCATTTTCCCTGACATTATCTATCAGTGTCACGCTAATTATGATCGCAACCTTAGAGTGGTAATGTCCCCCAATCAAATTGTTCTCTTCACAATTACTGCAGACTTAATCAATGAGATGCTTCAGTTTCAGCCCAGTCAAGAGCTCACCCCCATTTCCCTTGGTGATTTGCTAGAAAAATCATCTAAATTGTCCCAGTCTGAACTCAGTCTCCTTTGCCAGACTTTCATGGATAAGCAGCAGCAACCCAAAAATCCCCCTCCCTATTTGTCAATTTTCTTCACATAGACAGGCAAAAATATAATTGATATGATAGTTGCAGTCATGGGATTCAATACTAGTGAGTATGTGGATGAATTGACCCTAGTTTTAATTTCTATTTTTACCCCTAGTCAGCCTCTTGCTGTCAAGTATTACTATGATGCGTTCATTGCTGAGAAAATCCATGACCAGTTTATGAGGCTGGAAAATGAAAAATTATTTAAGTATGCATTATGTCTTTAAAATCATTTATATTCTTAATGTCTTCTTCCAAGCTATCATAGTAGGGAATTATTAATTGCTCCTTACTTCTTAGTTTATCATTGTGTCCATTTAACAAAGAATTCTTAATTGCTTTTTGTCAATGATCACCCACTTTCCCTCATCTTGAAAGTTTGTTGAAGGATTCTTAACTTCCCTTCCTCCCTTTCAAGACCATTTCACCCTTTCAAGTTATCATTTGTCTTTCATTTATCTATCTTGCCCTGTGAATCCCTCCTTTGCTAAATCAACTTAATCCAGTTAAGCCATCTTTAGTTGACTCCATAGCCCAATGGCCTGAAATACTTTTTTCTGTCCATCTACTCCTGAATTCCACCACCAATCAAACTCAAAAACCCCTAAGCTTTTATAACTAGTCTAATATCCTATAAACAAAACTAAATCATAAAGAGAGAGCCCTCTCTGAGTACAGATAGGCTAGATTCTATACTTAAAAGTTGGTTTGTGGTTACCTCGGACCCCTTTCCTTCTTCTAACAACTTCAAGGAAAATCTGAGTGATAACATAGTGGCGACTCTGCTAGGGAAGACAATTCATCAGTCAAAATAAATCCTTAAGAACATTTGAAACCTAAATCTAAAAACATCTTAAAGGAATTGTAGAATTTATTTTGATATCAGTTAAGAAAACCAAAAATAAAATCCAAAAATCTGGCTTCAGAAAGGACTCGTTACATTAGAGCTAATCTTGATCCCAATCCACCACAAGTGTCTGAGAACCCCAATTTGATCCCCAAAATTCTTAGAAGACAAGAAAGATTGTTAGTCCTCGACCCACCTTCAAATCTTCATCCTATCTTGTTCGATGGATTTACCTCAAAGACCAACCCTTTGACGAATACTTTGAAACCTCTTTTTTTAGGACTTCATCCGATTCTGAATTAGTTGACCTGGTCCAAGACCCAGAGTTCATCCGAGAATTAGAGCTCCAATCAGCCAATTTGTCAATTGATGGATATTTGCAGAACTCACCACAATCTAATCTTACCACTGAAGGAACACATAATCCCTCTGTAATCACTTATGTTTCTACAAGCTCATCATCATTCCCTCATACATCTCAACCTCAAACCACTCCACATCAGACCATCACCTCTAGCTCTCCATCCACAACTCAAACATCCACTGTTATTCCAACACCAAATTTTCTTTCACCATTAACTATAGCAATGGCAAACAGATATGCCCCCCTAGTACTACCAGCAAACTTAGGTGCCATGCCCCAGGATTACCAAAGTAAGATCACCGCTTTTGATGGTACTAGTACCTATACAGCCCAGCAACACACCAAGAAGATGACTGATTATTTTGAAATTTATGAAATAGATATTGATGATGTGCAAATGAGAATATTCGTTCAGAGTTTATCTAGGGAAGTTAGAACCTGGTTCATAGGTTTAGCAGCAAATAGTATATACAACCTAGCAACTCTCTATTAAAAATTCCTGAATAGGTGGGAGAAAAAGAAAGACCCCCTTCAGATTCTATCTGAAAACGAAAACTTAAGAAGAGGACCACAAGAAACTGTGCAGGATTATTGCACTAGATTCAATAATGTGTATAAGGCCATCCCTCAAAATATTAGACCCCCACCTGGTAAGTTCCCAGATGGATTTGATTCTAACATGGCTTTCCAGTTGAGAGAACGAAACCCCCCTACTTTGGAAGATATGCAAAGCATAGCAATCAGTGTTGAAGCCAACTTGATATCTAAAAGAGCCAAGGCTAGGAGTGAGAGGAGGATACCATTAAAGGAAGAAAGCTCACCCTTTGAACAAAAGCTAGATGCCATAATTAAAGGAATGGGTAGACTAGGAGACAGAGTAGAGACAATTGAAAGGAAAGCTCCTTGGGATGGTCAGCAAACCAACACAGGGAGAAATCCTAATTTCAAGAAAAATAAAAACCTGAACACTGGAAAGAATGGTCTTGACCAAAACATTAGACCCCCTTTCCAGGAGAATTATGCAGAAGCTTCCAACTCTGAAGGTCTAGAAGAAGATACTCAAATTAATTTTATGGGGCTTAGTAATGAAGGAGAAGTTTTCTTGACCCAAGAAGATCAAGAGGCCCACATTCTTAAACAATTCCAACTCAATAAGGGGAATCATTTGACTTTAGAGAAGGATATGACATAGCCATCTTTGAGGTGAACAAACAATACAATCTAAGAAGTAGGAGAATTGATGTCCCTGAAACAAACAAGTAAAAGGTTCCAAATCAGCCCAAAAGAGGTAAGGCAGTAACCACACCTGTACGTATTCTCTCTAGATCAAATACTAATCCTTCTAACCCCATAATTGAAGCTGTCTCTGACAACCAACCAAACAACAAATATCTCTCCACTTCCCTTCCTTCCAAGGGAACTATGGAAGAACCTCCAGAGGTTGATCCAGGAGAATCAATAAATCATGATTCTACTCTTGAAAATGAGAAAAACACAGAAAACACTGAAAACAAAGAGAATACTATTGTTTGAAATCCAAACGCCCAAATAGAAAAAACCTTTTAATCTGGAAACTGAAGTAGTTAAGTTGAATGTCCCATTATCTGAATTAGCTAAACATGATGCCTACCGAACTCAAACCAATAAATCACTAAAAATTACTAGAACTGAAGACTCAGTTAATCTTTTTGATGACCAGCCCAAATTAATCTTTGGCCCATAAGTGAATGGAAAACCATTGGAAGGAGGAATTCCTCCCTTCTATGTGAGCTTAAACATACATGATACGATTCTTCACAATGCCATGTTTGACTCTGGGGCATCTCATAATCTCATGCCCAAGTTTGTAATGGAAAAGCTAGACCTAAACATCACTAGACCATACAAAGATTTGTTTTCTTTTGATTCTAGTCAGGTGAGATGTTTAGGATTGATAAAAGACTTGTGTCTCTCATTGGTTCAATACCCTGCAAAAATAATTTTAATGAACATAGTGGTAGCATATATACCACCCAAATATGGCATGTTATTATCCAAATCTTGGGGTGCTAAACTTCAGGGATCTCTTCAATTGGATATGTCATATGCTACTATATCGGTTTTTGGACAACCAAAGAAACTATACAAAGAAACATTGATGAAATATGTAGTAAGTAGTCAGGAAAGACCCCAAAATTTCCCCATCTACTCAATGCACTCTGATATGGATTCGTTCATCCTTGACAATGCAGAAACCAGTCCTACCAATACTTTAGAGGTGTTGGTAGCACAACCAAAAGAAATTAAAAAAGAAAAATCAAGTGTTCATATTCAGGAAATATCAGATAACCAAGAAAAATCAAGTGTTCATATTCAGGAAATATCAGATAACTAAGAAAAATCAAATGAGAATGAAAAACCATATCCCACTGTTAAAAAAGCTCCTACTGCCCCAGACACAAATTATGAGCATGAAATCCTTTGGCATTTAGAATTTGATGGCTTAGTCAATAAACTAGGGGCAGGAGCAGGAGTTTGGGTGTACAATTTAGAAAATGATCATGCTAAAGGCCACGCCTACGGATTAAATTTCAAATGCACCAATAATATAGCAGAATATGAGGCTCTCTTGCTGGGTCTTAAACTTGTCAAAAGATTAGGAGCAATCAGGGTGTCTGTCATAGGAGATTCAGAATTAATAATCAAACAAATTAAAGGAAAATACTTAAATAGGGATCCTAGATTAAGATATTATAGAGGAACAGTCATAGAAATTCTCAACGCTTTTCTAGAAACTCAGCTTGCTACAATCCCTAGAAAACACAACTTGCAAGCCCACAGCTTGGCCATGTTTGCCAACACCTGCAAATTACATTTTCAACCTAATCATCAGTTTACTACTAAAATTAGGCACAGACCAACCATACTTGATAATCTGAAGAACTGGCAGGTTTTTAATAGTGATGAGCAGATCAATAATTTTTTTACTTTAGATGAAGAGTTTTCTAACAGTAACATAGATGTAGATACATTTATTAGTTCTAGTCAAATAGATGAGGTAGAAATAAACATTTCAGAAGAAAATTCAATAAATATTCTTCAACCCACAAAATTCACACAAAAAGAAGTTCAATACCTGAAACAAATGGACCTAGATGAAATAATTGAAGAAAAAACAGAGGTTATCAACCTAGAGGACAATCATTTACCTAAAGGATTGACTCCTCTGGAAGACCAGTTTGATTCCAATGACATTCCCATGAAACCTAAAATGGAACCATTAAAAGCAGATATTGAAGAACACAACTTAGGAACTCAGGACAATCCAAAAATGATAAAATTGTCAAAATCTCAACCTCCTGATCAGAAGCTAAAGTATGTTGAACTTATGAGGGAATTCTAGGATGTCTTTGCCTGGAGTTACGAAGATTTGAAGTCCTATCACACCTCTATTATTCAACACACTATACCTCTGAAAGAAAATCAAAAGCCCTTCAAACAAAAACTCAAAAGAATTAACCCTGTGCTATTACCATTGATTGAAAAAGAAATCAAACATATATATGAAGCAGTGATTATTGCTCCTATTAGATTTTCAAAGTGGGTGTCCAACTTGGTACCTACTAGGAAGAAAACTGGGGAAATAATATTATGTGTTGATCTGAGAAATGTGAATAAGGTCTCTCTTAAAGATAACTATCTTTTACCCAAAATGGATAATATTTTGCAAAGGGTAGTGGGTTCTTCCAGAATTTCACTTTTAGGTGGGTTTTCAGGATATAACCAAATTTTGGTTCATCCTGATGACAAAGAGAAAACTTCTTTTACAACACCATGGGGAACTTTTATGTACATCAAAATGCCATTTGGACTAAAAAACGCAAGAGAAACCTCCCAAAGGGCAATAGACATTACCTTTGCCAAAGAAATTCATGATTTTCTTGTTATATATCTGGGTGATCTAACTGGTTTTTTCTAAATCTGATCAACATCACTTAGAGCATCTCAGGAAAGTCTTTTTAAAATGTAGAAAATATGGCATTTCGTTGAATCCAAAGAAGTCCTTGTTCGGTATGGAAGAGATTAAACTTTTAGGTCATATTATTTCTAAGGATGGCATTCGAATTGACCCCTCCAGGATCAAAGCTATTCTATAGATACCTCATGCAAGAAGTATTAAAGAACTTCAAGATTTCCTAGGGAAGATAATTTTTTTAAGAAGAATCATTTCTAACTTAGCTGAACTCATTAGATTTCAAAATAACATGCTAAAAAAAGATTCAAGTATCAAATGGACAGTAGAGGCCAAGTAATCATTTGAAGAAATAAAAATGGCCTTAACCAGAACACCGGTCCTTAAAAGTCCACAATTTGATAGAGACTTCATCATTTTTTCTTTTTCATCAGAACACACCATAGCTACAGTTTTATTACAAAAGGATGATCATGGATGTGAAAAACCTATAGCCTTTTTTAGTAAAGCACTTAGAGATGCATCATTAAAATACAAAATAATGGAGAAACAAGCTTTTGCACTTGTAAAAGGCATTAAATACTTCAGAGTCTACATATTATACTCTCATGTGATAACTTATGTTCCTAGTGCAATTGTCAAAGACATCCTAACTCAGGATGGAATTGATGGTAAACGAGGCAAATGGATAGCTACCATCTTAGAGTATGATATAGAGATAAAACCTACAAAACTAATAAAAGGTCAGGGATTGGCTAAAATCATGGCAGAAACTAATTGTCAAGCCCTAGACATAAATGAACTGGATAACGAGCAGGAGATGGCGACTCCACAAATCAGCCAGGCCTTTTTAGGCTCACCTTGGTATGTTGATGTAATTTATGTTTTACAAAACCTGCAGGCTTCCTCCAGGGTTATCCAGAACCAAGAATAGGTTTTTAAAAATGAAAGCTTCAAAGTTTTGTATCTTAGATAATACTCTTTTTTGGAAAAATCATGAAGGAATTTTATTAAATTGTTTATTAAAAGATGAAGCTGACAAGGCTCTCCAAGAATTTCATGCAGAAGACTGTGGTGGAAATCTCTACTGGAAGTCAACTGCAGATAAAATCCTAAGGGTTGGATTCTATTGGCCAACCTTGTTTGCAGATGTGAAGAAATTTGTAACCTATTTCCATAAATGTCAAATCTTTGAAGGAAAAAGAAAGTTGTTACCTTTACCCTTAAAACCCATTTCCACCGAGAAACCTTTTCAACAATGGGGTCTTGACTTCATTGGAGAAATCCATCCACCCTCCTTTAACCAACACAAATGGATACTCACAGCCACTGACTATTTTACTAAATGGATAGAGTCCATTCCCTCTCGACAAGCCAATGACATTGTGATCATAGGTTTCCTAGAAACCAATATTTTGTCGAGGTTCGGTTGCCCCACTAAAATCATTACTGATAATGCTGCAGATTTCAAATCAAAGAAAATGATTAGTTTCTGTAACAAGTATCACATTACTCTGGGCCATTCCACAGCCTACTACCCTCA
>APFE030601894.1:0-26620 GCA_000404065.3 Pinus taeda | reverse complement strand
ACCTAATGTAATGATCTGGGTGGTTTTATGGTGAAAATGAGGCAAAAGATAAGGAAAGATAAGGAAAATGGTAGATAAGTAGGTGTAGAATAGAGGCTCTACACAGTGCTTGCGTTTAACAATTCTTTCCTGTGAACAAGTTTCAAACAGTGGTTATATGGCTTAGCTAGTGAGAGGACAGGGACGTGGGAGATGGGGCTGAGAGCCTGGAAAAGCTAAGGACCTGAGCACGTCGAAACCCTGCAGAGGAAGGAAATTGGTGGAGCACCTCATCAGTGAAACAACTGTGGCATACCAAGAGGGAACGGATGAAGGCATTCAAAATTTGCTAAAAGAATGGGAGGCAGAAATCAAGTAGGGTAATGAGACGGAGGAGGAGATGGAGAATTGGAGGACACTAGTCCAAGACCCTAGGAATACTAGAGGAAGGATAACCCAATTCAAGCAGACATTATACCTCTATCTGCTAATGAAAATCCTGATGGGTAAGGCCATGGAACAAATCTTGGTGTGGATCGCAGTCTCTCTCCAAGGGATGTCGAGCTACAAACATGATCTGCAGAGAATTCAGTTTCAGCTCCACAAATAGGACATTAGATTGGACAGAATTGAAAGACATATTCCATGCATCCTGAAAATGTCTTAGATGCCTAGAGAAACTGTCAAGGATCCAACACCTGTGGAATCGGCATCAAAGGAGCAAAAGGGCTAGTCAGATTACCATGTTTACTTTTGTTATATATGTGGTTTGCACTTACTTTTCATCATGCTGTACTATATTATATATTTTATTTTTTATATAATTGTAATATATATATTATATAATTATATATATTATTATATATATATATATATATATATATATAGTATGGTCATGAAACATAGACATATATAGCTTGGCTAGAAAGATTGAAACTTTATTGTTTTTGGATGGCTTACAACGAGGATAGGTGGTCAACAGACTTGGTTTCCCATTGGGCAAGTTGAGGCCACCTAGCCAACCTATGCGGTGTAAGATTGTTGATTATAAATAGAAAATCAAAGGTCCTGCCAAGCTTAACAAAAAAAAAAAATAACATCCCTATCACCTCCGAAAATCCCCCTGAATCTAGTTGGAATCTAACACACCCAACCTACTTTACTACATGTGTGGTGCTAACTCCACAACTCGCATGGAAGTCTCAACATGTCTATGAAACACGACGAAACCCTGACCTTGTCACCATCATGTGACTAGATTCTCTATTTTCAGCTATCCATAACTCATTGTACTTATGCAAAACAATAATATTGTCTAAAATATAGGAAATAAGAGAAAACTCTTTCTCAAGTTTCTCAACAATTCATTAATCTCATTTGATGCCAATGCTACTATCTATTCCTCTTTTATTATTATTGTATAGACACTAGATCATATAATGACCAATCTTGTGACATGCAAAGCATTTCACTTTTCTCATGTTTATTCACAGAAGAAAACCCCCCACTTCCATTTAGCTTACCTTTTCCTTTTCCCTTTACAGTAAGAGAAACATTCTTCTTATCATCCCCATCATCATGTTGGCCTACATTTTTGGAACCTCTTCTTGTCTCTTCCTATACAAAATCATCCCATTTCATATGAAAACCAACCAAGGCTGATGGAACCAACTCCTTCACTATCAATAGTTTCCCCCACTGTTTCCAACTCATTTCTAATGTGTGTGATCTTGGTAAGGTATGATGCAACTATGTCATTTTCATACATCATGGTATTTCTTAGTTTCTCTCTCAACACCATATTTTTTCCCTTGTTTTTACTCTGGTATAACTTTGTTAAGGATGCCCACATCTCATAGGAATTCTTCTTCCCCATTACATGAGGTATAATATGGTATTTAATGGAATATAGGATTATTCTCTTGGCCTTAACATTTTTTTTATTAAACTCAACCAATTGAGTAACATTTGTAGGAATAATGATAGTCTTCTCTACAATATCACACAACTCTTGCTCTTTAAACAAAAAAATAATACTCTCCTTCCATGGGCTGAAGTTTCCCACAGCAATAAGGGTTTTGTATCCATACAAGATAAACTCCACCTCATTGAGCTTGAGAATTCTAGGGAGAAGATTCTAAAAGAGAGAGAAGAATCTTGACGTCTGAAGAGCAGAGCTCTGTGGTTGAAAGCAGGGGACGACAATACTAAATTCTTTCAGAATTATGCTAAGGGTAGAAAGGTCTCTAATACCATCTGGAACCTTCCCTTACTTGAGGGAGGTGTGGCTGACACCTTCAGAAAATTATCACAGTTGGGCACCACTCACTTTCAAAATCTCTACAAGTCACCTCCTGGGACAAATTTAGCAAATATCATCCAAGTGGCTGGCCATTTCCTGAGCTTCGTTGATGAAGATAAGAAGGCAGATCCTACCTCCCCTATCTCTTCAGCTGAACTTGAAGGAACCCTGAAATTGTTTAAAAAGGACAAAATCCCTGGACCAGATGGGTGGATGGTCAAATTTTACCTTGCTTTTTATGAATTACTGGGGAATGACTTGCTACAAGTGATTGAGGAATGTAGAACTACTGGAAGATGATATGATGCTATGAACACCACATTCATTGCTCTCATCCCTAAGTCGGACTCCCCCTCAACCTTTAACGATTTCAGACCCATTTTTCTCTGTAATTGTCTATACAAGATCATAGCTAAGATCATTTCCAATAGGATTCATCCCATCCTCTCTTAGCATATTTCCCTTGAACAATTTGCTTTCCTGGAGAACCGACAGATACATGAAGCCATAGGCATGGCTCAGGAAGCCATTCATTCCATTCGGTCAAAGAAGCTTAAGGGCATCATACTAAAAATTGATTTGGGCAAAGCATTTGATCGTGTCAGTTGGCTTTACATAAAAATGCTTCTTATGCACTTGGGCTTCCCCCACAGTTTCATCAAATGGATCATGTCCTACATTACCTCAACCACTTTCAGTGTTCTCATTAATGGATCTGCATCACATTTTTTCCATGTTGAAAGGGGTCTAAGACAAGGTTTTCCCCTATCACCCCTCCTCTTCCTTATTGTCATGGAAGGTCTTAGGAGAATCCTTATCCAGGAAAAGAGCAATGGACGACTTTTTCGGCTTAAAATATCTGAGCAGTGCCACCTCACACATCTATTATTCGTGGATGATGTCCTTATTTTCCTTGATGGCAGCATTAGAGACTCTGCATCTTTTGAAAATGCACTCTCTCTTTTCTCTAGGGCTACGAGAATGCTAGCAAATCAGGGGAAATCTACCATCACCCTAGCCTATACAACCATACAAGAGACTCAGTTTGCCGAACACCACTTTCCTTATAACATCCTTCCTTTGGTTCAAGGTTTCAAATACCTGGTTTTTTGGATTAAGCTCTTGAGTCAAAAAATCGTTGATTGGATCTGGTTGGTCATCAAGCAAGAAAAAAGGTTGACTCATTGGAGTCATCATTTCTTATCCTGAGCAGGAAGATTGGTCCTCATCAAATCTGTGTTGGAGGTCACACCAGTCTTTTGAATGTCCCTTGCATGGATCCCTAGGAACATACTGGCCCATCTACAAAAAATTTGCAACAGATACCTCTGGAATGGGTATCATGATAACAGGATCTTTGCTTGGGTGAGTTGGAAAAAGATTGCACTACCTAAAAAATGGGGTGGATGGGGCCTTAAAGATATCAACCACTTTGCACTTGCCTTGGCTACAAAAATGGGATGGACCCTACTCACGGGACAGAACCTCTGGACCACTGTCTCCTTCCACAAATATATCTGGCCCATGCAAATTATGGATTGGGTGCGTCTACCTTCCTGGAATACCACAAGTATCTCCTCTGTTTCGAAAGCTCTCATTCATTCCCTCCCAATCATTTGAAATCACCTTGTATGGCGAATAATCGATGGTACAAGTGTCTACATTGGAGTGGATCCTTGGGCAGGTGGGGGTGCCAGCTACCGTCTCGCGAGAGATCTAATTATGGTATTAAACCAAGGGAAATATCTATCATTTCTCACATCGCTGACCATGAAAACACTACCATCCTCTCACAAGGATGGAAAACTGTTGAAGCTCTAAAATTACCTCCTCAATGGCACCATGAATGGCATGATTATATAACTGCTTTAATAAAATCCCATATCTGAATTATGGAGGAACCTGATAAAATTAGTTGGAGCATGGCTGAAAATGGTATATACTCGGCAAAAGAGGGTTACCTTGCTATCAATGAACACAGACAACTAGAGAACTCTCTAGCATGGTGGTGTTTGATTTGGAAGCTAAATGCTCCCTCGAGGACCATACTTTTCTTCTAGTGTGTGCTCAGTAATAAAGTCCCTATGGGGGATCGTTTAGCACATCGCTCTTTAAATGGTCCGAGCTAGTGCGTTCTCTGTAAACATGACTCTGAATCCTTGGACCATATTTTATTGAAATGCTATTTTACCAAAAATAGTTGGGAATCCATCTCAATCCCATTACAAGCTGGTAGATGGGAAACAGATTGTATATCCAATGCTTGGAAAAACTGGTGCACAATCAATCCAGGTTCTAAACTGATAAACCTTCCCTTGTTGTTTTGTTGGTCCATCTGGCTAACAAGGAATAAAATCATATTAGATGATAGGAATACAAACGGGCCTATTATGACTACTAAAATCATTACAACCTATCACGAATTACCTAATAACATATCACCAGCACCGCACCGCCCTACAGCCCTTGCTCTGATTGATAAAACTACTCCTTGGGCATTTTTTGATGGAGTGGCGCAAGAGCATGGATGTGGAGGTGGCTTTACCTTGCATCTAAATGAACACCAGAAATTCAGTGTCAAGCTGGGACTTGGAGGAGGCACTAATAATTTTGTTGAACACATCACTCTTCGCCATTTATTGCATTTCTCATTGGGACACGAATGCATCAACCTACAGATATTTGGTGATTCAAAAATTATAATAAACTTGTTCAACAATGTCACAACTTGCCATGCACCTACTCTTAGACATATAGTGGATGAAGTGATATTGTTCAAATCACAATTTAATAGTATCTCATGTCACCACATTTACAGGGAATATAACCAATGCGTTGATCGGCTTTCCAAGGCGGCCATGCTATTACCCAGAGGCCAGTGGTTGATACAAGAACAGAATGGAGCTTATCAGTACCAGTATTATCACCGGGGGTACATAGATCTGGCATATAATAGGAAAGTCAGGCCCTAGTTTATAAAATTTTGTTTTTTATTTATGAACACACAGTTTCATGTGACAGCTACATTATATATATCATTGCATGATATCCACAGACTTTTTATGCACTCGCCCTGTGTGGTGAATTACATTGTAACTATTTCATTGCTAGTAATTATCACACTACTACCCTGCGTGGTATGAGACCAACAATCAGCACTTTTTGAGTCATTAATGCCAACCAAAGATGTAATTACTTCACAGACAAGGCTACAAGCCAAACTACATATGCTGCTCAGCATCTACTATATGTAATTTTCAAATATAAATGAAAGATTACGATTTTTCCTGGCAGAAAAAAGACTAAATATGATCTTTAATAGTTGAAAATGAATAATAAACACCACACATTTGACATAGGATTTTTGGCAAAGCCCCTAGAAAATCCTTGAAGGGAAAGCTAGTAGAGAAGAATAATTTCATTAAAGAGATAACAAAAAAATTATGAGTTTACAACAAATACAATTTATAGAAATTAATGCTCAATGCTTATCTCAAAAACTAAGTCACTTTCACCCTTTATTTTCCTATTGTACAGTTTCCCTTCTCTTATTTGTATGGACCTCAAGAAACATGTTGTATTGCACAACGATACCCTGTTGTATGGTCCCTTGAAAATCACGCAAAATAGCTCAAAAATGCATTGTATGACCCTCAATTTTCATGCCAAATACCTGCTAAACAACCTTAAAAATTGTATCAATTGTTGCTATGCAACCTAGTTGTATGACCCTGTAAATAATGACATAAAATTTCCTTGAAGTGCATGCCCAATATAGATGTTAAATGCCTTAGGATTTGTACCCTCTATGGCTACTCCTTCCTTTTCTTCAACTCCTCTCTTCCTCCTTTCTCATCTAATAATGTGCCTCTTACTATCCCTTTTCTCTTTTTATTTCTCATTAATGACTAAAACCCCTAACCATTGATCTTAATGGTTGATATTCAATCTGGCCATATCAAGAGCAACAATCACAACCTAATTTCACATTGGGCCCACTTAAATCACTCCTGTTACCCAAAATTTATAAAGTTAAACTCACTTTATAAAAGCCACCTTTTAGTCATTAAATATAAAAAGTACACTTCAAATTTATAAAATCACTTTATAAAGTAAAGTTCCTAGAGAGAGAAATGTGCTCAATCACTTCGATCACTTCTACATGTTAGACACTGCCAATGTAGAAGTACCCTCGAGGTACTAAAAACTAACACAAACAAAAATTTTCTCTCAAGAATATTGTATAGAATCAAGAAAGGAGTGCCAATGTTTAATGAGGTAGAGTTATTTCATGTGCTTAACTAGCCAGCATACCCATTGGGTAATGAAGTGAATATCTTAGAGTGTTTTATCACAATACTTAGAGAACAAAATTTCAATTTTTTTTTAATATTATAATTTATATTTAACAATGATATTTGAATAGTTTTTTTTGAGGTTTTCATGGTTGATGTTGTTGCTAAATTGTGGAATAAAAAATTGACCCACAGTAGTATCCATCTTGTTGATCGATGTTTCGAATCTAGAACTAGATTAATCATCAAGATCATCTTGTTGAGGAGTGATCATTGTTGATCCCAAGGGAAACGAGGAAAACTACTTTGCATGGGGATGAGGAACAACCATGAATAATAAAATTTAATATTGAAAGGAATTATATGAGACTAATTATGATTAGAGATTCAAAAATTTTCATTAAATCTATGCACAACATCCTTGACACAAGCAACAATGTTATATCAAGAATATTGCATAGAATCAAGAAAGACGTGATAAAGGTTTCATGAGATAGAGTTTTTTCATGTTCTTATTGCATAAAATTGACAACCAAACCCATTGGATAATAATGTAAGAAAACTAGAGTGATCTATCATATTACTTAAAAAAAAATATTTCAATTTTTGTGTTATATTATTTATTTTTTACAATGATATTTGAATAACATGTTAAGGAGGGATCATTATTCATCAAAAGGAAATGACAAAAAATTCTTTGTATATGGACAAGGAAGAGCCATTAATAATAAAGCTAAAGCTTGAAAGGAACTATAATAAACTAACTGTGTTTAGAAATTCAAAATTTTCATCAAATCTATGCGCAAAGGCCTTGATGAAAACAACAATTCTCTATCAAGAATATTGAATAGAATCAAGAAAGCATTGGTAATATTTAATGAGGTAAAGTTGTTTTGTGTGCTTAGAGCACATAACTGGCAAGAAAACTCATTGGATAATGAAGTGAGTAGACTACAATGATTTATCACATTACATCAAGAACAATTTTTTTTTTTCTTAAAAATATATATTTAAATAACATGTTGAGAATTGAACATTGTTGATCCTAAAGGAAATGAGGAAAACTCCTTTGCACAGGACAAGGAAGAGTCATGAATAATCAAGATGAATCTTGAAAGGCACTATAAGAGCAAATTGTGATTGGAAATTCATTTTTTTCCTCAAATCTATGCACAAAATCCTTGAGAAACAACAATATTCTATCAAGTATAATGCATGGAATCAATAAAAGAACGACAAGGTTTGATGAGGTAGAGTCTTTTTTCATGTGCTTAGAGCAGATAACTAAAAAGTAAACCCATTGACGAATGAAAAGAGTAGACTAGAGTTGTCTACTCTTAGATTCAATGATGGGATATCAAGCTTCCCAATTGCATAATCACATGGCAACAAGGAGTTTAAGTATTAAAATTGGGGTATTATGTTAATCACCTCCTATAATAATAAGGTAGTATGTTCAAGAATCATTTTATCTATGTCAAACACATGGAACTTCAAACCTCGTGCTAAGAAATAATATCAATATTGAGTGTTGGATTGTGTAAGTGTTGAATGGGTTTCCCTTAATATGTAATTGGGGTTATTTCATGGCTCAAAAATTCATCATTCTTTCTTGAAGCTTTGCAACTTAGGCCTTTAGTTGGTTTAGGTATTTGAGTTGGGTAATTCGACAGGTTTGAGAGAGAGCAATTTATTTGGAAAATGAGTATATAGTGGAACAAGGGCACGTAAGGGTGGTGAGTTCAAATGTGTAGTTGAAGGGATCCAATCCTGAGTCAGGTTCTCTTGGGTAAACATTAGAAACATTTTGAGGTCTAAAATGAGCATACTAAGGAATATTATAAAATAATAGTGGAAATAATAAAATAAGATTAGATTACATCATTAAATGTTAGAGGAAAAAAAAAATAAAACTACTTTCTCAACTCATATTTTCAACTTATCTCCCTACAATTTTACTCAAATTTCGAGCAGGAGAAATCATTGGATGCAGAATTTAATTCCTTGTCCAAGGAGTACCCATGTTGCATATTTTCGATGGACCCTGCTACATGAAAAATGAGAAATACATGAAAAACATGATTGCAATCACATTTTTTGGAGAGGAATTTGGTAATTATATTAGTTTGATAGAGAGTATTTTATTTGGAATATGAAGATATAGTGGTTCAAGGCATGTAAGGGTGGTGGGATCAGATGCAAATTTGAAGGGATCTCCTTGTGAGTTAGTTTCTCTTGGGGGAAAGAATCATGGATGAGGTACCAACCTCTTAGCTTTGTTTCTCTTAGTGGGCAAGATTGAGATTTTCTTGGAACATAGCTAGTGCTATACTAAATTTGAGGTAATGATGCTTCATTGTATTCCTAGTAAATTTAGGCTTAAAATTTGTGATAACTTATTAATTTTGAAGTGGAAAGAAGAAAAACAAACAACTTATGAGTTTTAACATAGAAATTCTAGTGGCAGATAGACACACTAATCACTATTCAATAGACAGAAAAAATTAACGAGCGCTCAGATGCCATGAGGCGAATATTATAGGGAATAAAGATGTAATCTTCTATGTTATAGACCAAGTGCAAGCTCAAGAGTCAAAAAGA
This sequence comes from Pinus taeda, assembly GCA_000404065.3. Classification (NCBI taxonomy): domain Eukaryota; kingdom Viridiplantae; phylum Streptophyta; class Pinopsida; order Pinales; family Pinaceae; genus Pinus; species Pinus taeda. The sequence goes on along the minus strand of APFE030601894.1, from coordinate 17,443 downwards.
GACAACAAAGTTGCTCTCTTGATGGAAACCTTATATCAACAAAGACAACAAATTTTTAGTTATAGGTTGAGTGTGTTACCCTCAAACAAATTGTTGCTAGTATGGTAAGCATTCATACTATGGCATTTTTTGTGGCTAAGTTATCTAATAGTTCCTCAGGTACAAAAGAAGTTGAAACAATTTAGTAGTAAGTAGTAGAGTTGAAAGAATTTAGTAGTAAGTAGTAGACGTAGAGATAGAACTTGTGGATTAGAGTTTGGCTAACACTACACTCGAATAAGATGGAAGAAACATAGATTTTCATACTCATGTACTAAACTTATTCATAGTAATTTTGCCAAACAATTATGTTGTATGTATTTGCATACTAATAATATGATTGTAACATTTTTATAATAAAAAAGTATTTTTTTTTTTAAAAATAATTAAAAGAATTGAGGTTTTGTTATATTATGATTGATTATTTTAATGTATAAATCAATTTCACAATTTATTTAAATTTTATCATTATTTCCCAATAAAAATGTATAAATCAATCAATTGAACAATTTAGGTTTTATAATTTAATAGCATGTCTATTATTTTTTGAGGTTAAAACTTAAAAAACAATGAAGTTAAGTGGTAAAAGTAATTTTAGATTTATAATATTAATTTTATTATTTTTGAGTTTAAAACTTAAAAACTATGAGGTAAGTGGTTAAAATAATTTTTGGTTTTTTATAATATTAATTTAAGTCTTATAATTTAATATTATGTGTATTATTTTTGAGTTAAAACTAAAAAAACGATGAGTTAAGTGGTAAAAAAAATACTAGGTTTTATAATTTAATATTAGGTTTATTATTTTTGAGTTAAAACTACAAAAAAATGATGAGTTAAGTGGTAAAAAATAACAGAAAACAATAAGTTAAGTCGATAAAAAATAACACAATAATTAACAGAATATTAAAATTTTGAGTTAATAGCTATAGATATATTTTCCGACGCTTTTTCTTTTTCTGTACGGTTTTTTACCGACTTAAGTCATCGTTTTCTGTATTTTTAACTTAAAAATAACAAAATAATAAACATAATATTAAATTTGAGCCGTGATCTGATCACGACTTTTCTTAACTTTTTAAAGCTATTTATTTATTTATTATTATAGTATCCTATCTCATCGTTGGATTATAAAAAATCAAGAACCAAAGAAATTAAAATAAAAAGTTGGATATACCTTTTCATTTATACATTACACAAAAATGAAGGGTATGGAGTTTAATTGAATGGGAGAACTAGAGGACGTAGTTTATTTGATAAAATAGATGTAACTAAACCAACAAGCAAATTTTTGAAATTTTAGTTAAAATAGTGCAATAACATGAAAAGCAACGAGTACGCCTTTTCGCTTTTGTGCATGTGCGTAAAGAAGCAGAATATCTCATGCTTCATGCATGTCTTTGCTTGTATCCTACTGCTCGTCTTCTAGAACCTACATCTATCTAACCGTTGCCCCAGGATGCTTTTATTTCAATTCTGATAAGATGGAATGCATCCAATTTGTTGTTCGTGCCTTTCTCTCGCTGAGGTTGTGAATTGCAAGAATGTGTGTGTGTTTTTCTGCCGTGCGGCCATGTTTGGTTTACCTGCATCTCGGTCTCGTTTTCATTCAGCGTCTGCTTTTCTTTTTAGTTCTCAATTTTCGTTTACTCTGTTTGTTTGACTGACTGTTCATTCGGTGTCTGCTTTTCTTTTACTTTGTTTGTTTGTCTGGTCTCGTTACGTTTGTTTACGAGTTTTCTTTTTCTCTCGTCTCTGATATGATTTTCTTTGATGCACCGGAGGTGAAACTTCCATATATTTGAATTTCCTCAGCGTTTGTTCTGGTGTAGCTGTTTAAAGATCTGCATTCAGACATGAAAGCTGTTTAAAGATTTGCAATCAGACATGGAGTCTTGAAGGAGCCTAGGTAAATAACTAGTTCTTCAACATAAAGATTATGTTTAGTTTATGGCCAAAAGGGTTTGAAAAAATATTTATACAAAGGACAGGTAAAGTAGATCAGGGTTTGCAGTGAAATTGATTAAGATATTGTTCTGAGTAATTTTTATGTGCTAATATACCATATATTTTTTATTTTCATGTTCTTGTCAAAATCTTATTAAATTATACTCTTCTCTGATAGCACAGGATTGCCTATCTAATTAAATTTATATTTCTAGACCAGCTGCAGAGAACTGGATTTAAGCGGGAAGAGAGGCTACGGCGGCAGATTAATATTTAGTGGAATTGAAAATCCAAGTAATATTTCTGGCGGTGGACTAACATTTAGTGCAATACAAAACTGTTAGTAATTTTTCCTGTCCATTTACTGTTTTCACAATTTTGAAATGAATAAATTTCAGTGACGATAGAATTTTATTACAATTAGCAGTTCGAAAAAAAATGAATTGAACCGAATTTGGAAGTGACTGATAAATCTTTAATTTCTTAGTATTTAAATTTACTTTATCCGATTTATTAGTTCTATTTTCTGTTAATCTTCTGGTAAATATTTTAATCTTAATATAATATTAGAGATCAAATCACCCTGTTCTTACTATTATTAAAATTGATGTAGGAGATTATTACATGCTTCAAATCATACTCATCTTGAAGTTGACGCCCTGGATTTTGAAGAAGATAATCCTAATTTGCTTCTTCTTTTTATACTAAATGCGATCAGATCTAGGGTTTTTAACTATTTTTTTCTGAAGGAAGGGCTATAAGGAGAGATTGTAAATTCTGACCGGGAGAGAAGCTGACATATGTGGTTATCTTACTAAATTCTCTAAGTAGGAAGGGATTTAGAGAGAATTTGTAAGTTGTGACCAGATCTAGGGTCTTTTAACTAAATTCTTCAAAAGGAAGGGATATAACAAGAGATTATAAATTGTGACCAGGAGAGAAGCTGGCATCTGTGGGCAAGTAGCATAGGAAAGCAACAAGGCGGTTATTAAGCGAGTTTTGATTTGTTATTGTGTGCCACACGCCACAGCGAACTCCAAGAAAGTCGAATCGTAGGTAGGCTGAGTGAGACGATTCTGTGCGTAAATGATGTATAAGCATGAAGGATTGAACGACGTATATGGCCTGTTTGGATTTGTGAACTCTAAGAAAGTCGACTCGTAGGTAGGCTGAGTGAGCGGTTCAAGAATTCTGTGCTTGAATGACGTATCTGGCCTCTTTGAATTTGGTTCAATGTTTGGGTTCCTTAGCGGGGAGCCAAGCGACAGGGAGAGGCAGCCGTTTAAGTTCTAGGGTTAATATCAGAATTTAGGATTATGATTAAAGATGATGTAAGGTTAGTTCTTAGGGTTTCGGTCACAGTTGGATTCGTGGAAACCGCAATTCTTGGGGACAGGCCGCTGTTTAAGTTCTACGGCTAATCTCAGAATTTAGGATTATCGTTAAAAATGTAGGGTGAGTTCTCAGGGTTACGATCACAGTTGGATTCGTGGAAACCGTAATACCCAGCGACAGGCCACTGTTTAAGTTCTACAAGTTAATTAGGGGTATTAGGATTATGGCTAAAAAATGATGTAGCATTTAGTGCTTAGTGTAGGTTACCTTGATTCATTGGATTGTCATACATATTTATTTTAATTATATTATTAATTAATATATGTATTTCTATTTCATTATTATGATTATTAAATGTGCGGATTCTAGTTTATTTTTCATAATTTTATGATATATTTTTTTTATGTTTGGAGTGATTTTTTTATTATTTATTGTTTCTTTATTCATTTTTTAAATTCACATTTAATTTAATTATAATTATAATAAATTCTTAAATTTTAGAAATTCACTACAACTATATAGAAAATAAAAATAATAATTTTTAATAAATAATTTTATTAAATTATTCTTTGATATAATATAAATTTTAAGGAATTTCACTTATTAAATGACTTTTCATTACATTTAAATACTTCCAGAGATAATATCTTGCAAACATTTCTTCACATTTATTATTTAATCTATATATTAAATCATAATTATAACATAAATATTTTACTTTATTTGAAAATTTATTACAATGACTTTTCTTACTTAAAGGGTATAATCTTTGCAAAACATTTCTCTTACATTATTGATATATATATTAAATCATATTGTGAACATAAATATTTTATATTATTTTGAAAATTTTATATTTATTTTTCACTGACCGATAATTGTGACTTCTTTTATGGTTTTTCATCGTTGCATTTTGTTTTTATTTTATTTATTTTTTTATATATTTATCTAATTTTTAAGTTTAATATCAAGAATTTGTATTTTTTTTTTTAAATTATAAATTGAAAAAATAAGATAAGTATATTTTAATACTTAGCCATCAAATTATTTTAAGAAGGAATTTTTTAACTAATAAAAAGTTTAATATATTAATGCAGCTGTTTAAGTTCTAGTTCTGGGGTTAACCTCAGAATTTAGGATTATGATTAAAAATGATGTAAGGTCAGTTCTTAGTTACGGTCACAGTTGGATTCGTGGAAATCACAATACTCAGGAACAGACCGTTGTTTAAGTTCTACGGCTAATCTCAGAATTTAGGATTATGCTTAAAAATGTAGGGTTAGTTCTCAGGGTTACGATCACAGTTGGATTCGTGGAAATCACAATACTCAGGAACAGACCGCTGTTTAAGTTCTACGGCTAATCTCAGAATTTAGGATTATGCTTAAAAATGTAGGGTTAGTTCTCAGGGTTACGATCACAGTTCGATTCGTGGAAACCGTAATACTCAGCGACAAGCCACTATTTAATTTCTACGGTTAACTTCAGGAATTAGGATTATGGCTAAAAATGATGTAAGCCTTTAGTCGTGTTATTGTTAAGGTTACAGTTCGATTCGTGGAATTGTAATACATATTCTTTTATTTAATTATATTAAAATTAATTAATAGATTTGGTTTAATTCATTATTATGATTACTAAATGTTTTTCAGAAGAAAAAAAGCATAATATATTATATTGAGAAAATATATAACAGATGATGTGATGCATACCCCATTGGGCATAGGACTGATGTGTGACATATTGACATATGAATATCTATATATACAAAAATAGACATTCAGATAAGAGATTTTTAAGAGGAAATGAAGATAAACATAAAACAGATGTTCATATGGCAAATAAGAGGAGCCATCAATTGGAGCCGTATGTCATGTGCCATAGCGACATGATGCTGTCTATAATGAAGAATGATGGCATATGTATGTCTCTGAAAATTATGGCATTCCGCCATTTCCATACCGTCGAGAGATAAAATAAAATGAGGAAGCGCCTGTTTCCATTCTGTCTGCTCCACCATATAAAAGCTGCACTAATAGAATCAAAATCAGTCAGTGTGAAATCAAAATTGATTGCCAAAACATACCAGATCCGGAGGGTGGCTGGACATTTGATGAACATATGTAGATTAGTCTCTTCTTCGTTTCCACATAATGAGCATCTGCTGGGGCCATGCCATGTGCGTTTTCTGAGATTTTCCCATGAAAGATTCTTGTTGTAGAAGACCAACCATGCAAAATGTATAAATTTGGGTGGACATTTTGCCTTCCAGAAAATATATGGGAAAGATGGGAGAGAATATGGAATTCTGTCGATGCTCAGATGAGAATATATGTCTCGGACAGACACAGGTCGCTTGAAGCCACAGACAGTCCATTTTAGTTGATCAGAGGTGCCTTGTCTATGAATGCCGCAGGCAGATAAAGAGTCTGTGATAGATTTCCATATACCCGCCAGTGTATTCTGAAGATTGAGATCGCTACTTTCCATCCAAATCGGTGTGGAACCTTGCCATTCTTTAATCAATTTGTCCCATGTAAATATGCCTTGATGCTGTAACTATGTGATGAGCTCTCTTGGAAAAATAAGGTCGGAGTGACCACAAACAATTGGATCAATGCCGATGAGAATATTAGTGCCTGAATGTAACTGCCATCTCAGGCGTGACAGAAACAGTGTCTCTATTTTCTTCATGCTGCGCCAAATAGGTGATCCCACACCGATGCCAATGGACCCCTTCCTGTACCAGAAGTTGATGCTTTTCCCCTTCATGTATCTTTGACGTATGATGTTGCTCCATGGCGTGGAGCCATATATACCTCTCCATAATGTGCGACAGATCAGCGCACATCCAAAAATTCTTAAATCCTTTATGCCCCATCCACCCTGCTGCTTTGGGATGGATATGTCCTTCATCTTTGCGAGATGAATCTTGCGTTGAGTGGATGATCCGCCCCATATGTAACATGCTGTAATTTGATTGAGACGGCGGATGATGCATGATGGAATGTAGAACAAATGCGCCCAATAGACTGATAGATGCGTTAAAACCGCTATAGTGAGTGTAGCTTTGCCCGCCAATGATAGAGTGCGAAATTCCCATGAGGATATTTTATTGAAATAACGTTGTACAAGCCATTCCCAGTCGGATGCCAAATAGAGAGGTTCTAGCTGGAATCCAAGGTATGTAATGCCATTCCGAATAGATTGTGTCTGAACACCAAACATATCAGCGATGCTTGTAATCAGGTCTGTAATATCACCATTGTAGTATAATATTGATTTCTGTCTGTTGATGATGAGGCCAGTGGCCTTCTGAAAATTGGAAATGATGTCGAATAGGCATTTCCAAGATAGGCGCTGTAACATAGCACATAGAAGAATATCATCAACAAATAAGTTGTGTGATAATGATATATGTCTTCTGATGCGGATAGGAGAACATCTTTGTTCATCCACGGCTTTGTTGATGTGCAGACTGAGAGTGTTCATAGCAAGAATGAAGATAATAGGAGCAAGAGGGCATCCCTGACAGAGGCCCCATTCAACAGTGAAGTATGGTGATGGGATCCCATTGATGTTGATGGCGTAGTTGACCCCTTCAATACATGCCATGATCCATAAAATCATTTCTGCCCGTAATCCTATACGGGCCAAAAGACAGCGTATGAATCCCCAGTCAATGCAATCATATGCTTTTTGTAAATCTATTTTAAGGATAGCCCCGTCTATGTTTTGTGAGAACATTGAATATATACATTCCTGGGTAGATGCAACAGCATCCAATATGTTCCGTCCTTTGAGAAATGTGTGCTGCTCTCTGGAAAGATGTATAGCAAATATTCCTTTAATGCGCTCCGCAATGATCTTTGAAATAATCTTGAAAGAGATATTACATAGGGAGATCGGTCTAAAATCCGAGAAGGAGTCCGCATCTCGCTTCTTGGGGATAAGGGCAATCAATGTAGATGATGTATGTGGATGAATGCGCCCTGTAATACGGGATTCCTCAATCATATGCATGAGATCATGCTTAAGTATATCAAAGAAGCATAGGAAGAATTCGATGGTCCAGCCATCGGGACCAGGACATTTGTCCTTGTTGAAAGCTTTAAGAACACCATGAAGCTCATCCTCTGAAATCGGCTGATATATGGAGTCATTGCAAGAGTCATCAAACATGGTGGGAAATATCTCAATTCCCCAAAGTATATCATGTATGGCACATCCATTACCTCTGCTATATTGGGATTTAAAATGAGCGAGGGCCGCATTGGTGATGTCCTGTTGAGAATATAAGAAGCCGCCATTGTCTTCGGTGATCCGCCAGATAGCATTAGTTTGACGTCTATGATTAGCATATCTGTGAAATTTTTTTGTATTACGGTCACCCAAACGTAGCCATAATGCCCTGCTCTTGAGGTGCCATGTGGATTCCTCCAATTTTAATAATTGGAGTTTCCGGCGGGTTAATTCTGCAATCTGACATCTAATGTTGAATGACATAGTGTTGGGGACATGTGCTGTATGGATATGATCCAACTCACATTGGATGTTCTGTAAATCAGCCCGATTCTTTTTCTTTTTCGCGATCTGCCATGATTTCACAATGGAGCGAATGTGCTTCATACGAGTATGAAAGGATGAGGTGCACGATGGATCAGAGATGGCCAAGTCTCGCCAAGCGTTGGAAACCATATGAATGAATGCAGGGTCCTCAATAAAAGTGCGGTCAAATTTAAAAGGAAAATGCTGATTGAAAGTCCGCTGCCGCCATTGAATGAATATCGGCCGGTGGTCTGATATAGATTCATTGCCAATGGAGAGGAAAGGCAATCCCATATGTTCAATGACATGTGCCTGTATGATAGCACGATCCAGACGTTTGGCGATATATGAATCGCCCATGCGACCATTATCCCACGTGTGAGATAATATAGATGGTGCAATATCAATGAAATTCCATTGCAGAAAACGAGCTTTCAAGAAATCAGATAATGGGTCCATTTGCCGGCCACCACCCCAAACTTCGTCAGGTCCAAGAGTGAAATTCATGTCCCCAACAAGCATCATATGGTGAATCTCACAAAGATCCGAAGAGAAGAATCTGTCCCAGAATGTATATCTGTGAATATATGGGGCGTATATGTTGAGAATGTTGATAGGAGATCTGTGACCCCGGAATGAGGCATTTAATAGAATGCCGACAAAACATTTATATGCAGAAGCGCGAATCCATAGAGGATTCCATAGAGCAACGAGACCACCAGAGTGTCCGCAAGCATCAATAGCCGCCATTTGCCAAGAAGGGAACATCTTACGGAAGTAGGATAATGATGAATGACGATCATGCATAGATTCTTGAATGAGAATGATCTTAGGCCGCGCAGATAGGAATATATGCTTTAAGGCAAGATATTTGGGCCCTGCCCCCAGCCCACGTATGTTCATGGAAACAATGTCCATCATGGGACGGATGGACCAGCCGCATCTGCTCTAAGAGGCTGTGTTTGAGGAGTTGACATGTCAAAGATCGGAATATCAACGAGGGATAGAGATCGAATACCCGGATCCGAGTATGTTCCTTCCCGACGCCGGGCTGATGATAGGGGAGGATTGATGGATAGGCTTATGAATGGTGAGAGGTTCAAGTTCAATAGATTTGTGATGCAGGAGCAGATCAATGTCACTATCAAATAGGTTGGCGGGCGATGATGTGGGGGAGTTGACAGGGGTGACGTTGAGAGGTTCCTTACCTTTTTTAGTAATGGAAGGGGAAACATGAGGGGGAGAGGATGATGATATGAAGATGGGAAGGGATCCTTTATATATGTCGCCAATCGGGATGGGAGAAGGTGACCGAATTGGAGGGTCATCTGAAGGTTCAGGAATGGAGGCGGGAGGCTGTGAAGGGGAGCGCAGATGAGTGGGGGGATCATGTCCCAAATATGGATGATTGATGGGGAGGCAAGGGGATGCCGAATGTGATGGGATGAGGTCAGAAGGATTGGGGGCAAGGTGGGAATCAGATCCAATGGGGTGGCGTCGGGACAGCATAGAGGCGTGAGGATGGCGTCGGCGATGCGCGTCTCTGCGAGGGCATTTTTCAATGAGATGTCCTGTCTTATGACAGGCAGCACACCGGAACGGAACACCCCAGAAATCCAGGCGTTGAGTGATACGCATACCGCACCATGTAATTTCAATGTGTTCAGGGTAACCACCCCGATATGCGCGGTCAATGAGGATCCAGGCGATCCTCTTATCACGTTCACCGATGCACCATGGATCCACATAGATAAACCGACCAATAGAGTTACCAATGATTTCTAGGACCTCCTTAGACCACATCTCCAGGGGGAGATTTGGGAGCTTCACCCATATCAAGTTATGAGAGGGTGTATTTTTTAGAGGGTCGTATCTGATGAACCAGCGATGTAGAGCAAGAAAGCTCCGTTTGTAAACCCATGGAGCACGAAGAATGGCGTCTGTATCAGCGACATCAATGAAGTGGAAGCAATACCAGTCTTTCATGAGGTGAGAGATGATGGGAGCATATCCTATAATAGGCTCCCATCGATCAGCAATCCATTTACGCATATCCGGATCTCCCATGACCGGGAAATACCAGTGCCCAATAAGAGCAAATTTCTGTAAGCTTTCAATCCTTTCTGTAAGATGAGGATTATCTAGATCAATAGCCGGCGGGGGAGCCGTGGATTTGGCCGGAGCACGTGATTTATTATAGATCTTGTGATGAGCAGATACATGAGGAGAATTGAGCATCCGAGAATCAATACTCGGCTCCCGAACAGACGAATGGAAGGAAGGATGGACAGTGACGCGATCCATGGACGAGCGTTCGGGCGAATGGAGACGATGCCGAGCATGGGACTCCTCGGCAAGAATGGCAGCCCGTATCATTGCCTCCGTGGCAGATGATTCGGATGCCGAATCCATGAGAAAAGATATGAGGACAGACCAATAAATGGAGATGGTGGTGGCCAGCAGAGAAAAGGTGGCCAATCTGATGTCAGAAAGATATACTGACAGAACAGGTGGATGGCGGCGAGAGTGAGCCTGGATGAGGAGAACCCGGATGTGTACTTCCGTAGAAGAGAATCAGCAGAAAGAATCCTCGGGAGGAGGAAAATGCCAGAAACGGTAAAAAATGAGTAGATGCTTGTACATAAAAGGACGATTCAGTAAAGAGAGTAGCTGAATAGAAGATAATATGCGCCGTCGAACCCCATCTATGGAAGAAAATGGCCAAAAAGGGACGGTCCAATTCCAAGGAAGCCAGGAAAAGAAATCCAATGTGATCCCGAGGCGGTCAGATCATAAATGGCAAGGAGAGAGGAGCTCTCGGTCGGAAAAAGTCCGGATGAGAATGGACGCCGGAAAAAAATAAGCCGGCCAGAAAAACCAGAGGAGAACAGGATGAAATGGAGAATGCCGCATGAAAAATACATCTAAGAGGATACAGTCTCATGGCATACCAGGCAGCAACAACAATAACAAGTGAATATGCACCACCATGACCCAATGCGGATTCGCATATCAGTGCATGGCTTATAAAACCGAAAGTAACCCCCCAGGATTTTTATAACTCCCGACAGCATGTTAATTTAGAAGATGAATGAAGAACCAGATGATATATATAAAAACAATGCAGGTAAAGATGGCGATAATAGTAGAGAATAAGCGCAGAGCATATATGATACCATTTATCCAAATGGAAATCCACCATATGTAGGAGAAAACCAGAATAGACATAATATATATGCACTATGCCTCAACATGCAGATATAAAAACACCATAGATAGTATACCAGATAAAACCAGAAGAATAAATTCATATATGAAAGTAAGCCATAAGGATATAAAGATCGTACCTGGAATAGCGACACCAGCGAGAAGAGAATAGCCGCAAGCTTATGGAAACAGTGGAGGGTTGGGAAAATAACACAGGAAACGAGTAGAAACTGTGTTGCAGAATGAAGCCGAATGGTATCACTGGAGAAGGAATGTCACCCCTGCACCAAGGGGCACAGGGAGAAGAAGGAAACGGATTCCTTAGAGGAGTACGCAAGATATAGCCGGAGATAGAGTCTGTGAGAATGACAGCTATGAAGGAAACATGCAGAAGAGTGTGTAGAATGTGGCCACGTTGAGAGAGGGATCAAAACAGTTGTCCAGCGGAGATGGCCATGTGAAGATGTAAACGTTAGATGTGGCAAGAGGTTAAAAGGCCAAACCAGAAAGCGTATGTCTTACCGTGATAGGTGAGTATGGCGGTTCGGGCCCGGCAGGTGGACGACATTGGCCGATAGGTTCAGCAGATTGGTTGGAAAGCCAGCAGCATTCTCCGGTGTCGCTAACCAGTCGCAGAGCTCCTCAAAAAATGATTTCAGGATTGGTGATATAATATTTTTTTTATGTGATTGTGATTTTTATTATTATTATTTTTTAATTTCATATTTTAAATTTAAATTAATAATTATAATAATTTTAAAAAATTTAGGACCAATTCACTTAAAAAAACAACCACTTATTAAATTATTCTTTGAAATAATAAATAAATTTTTAAAATTTCACTTATTAAATGTTTTTTCATTTACATTAGAAACTCAAGAGGATAATAATCTTGCCAAACATTCTCTTGAACATTTATTATAATTATATTAAATCAATAATTATAACATAAATATTTTAATATTATTTTGAAAATTTTATATTTATTTTATTAACCAATAATATGACATCTTTTATTAGAAAAGTCTGCAACAAAAATCACATCAAAATTCATATTGCTGACTCATTTCGAACTAACGAGTGTGGTTCATCTTCAGGACGAGTTGAAGAACTAGATCAAGATTGCATGTTAAATAGAGAGAACAGGGCATCCAACTGTTATATTTGACTGGGAAACCATTACAAAAAACGGGATGATGGATGAATCGAACTAATGAGTGTGGTTCATCTTCAGGAGGAGTTGAAGAACTAGATCAAGGTTGCATGTTAAATAGGGAGAGAAAGTCATCCAACGGCTATATTTGACTGGGAAACGGTTACAAAAACCGGGATGATGGATGAATCTCTGCATCTCTTAAGGAAAGCCAGATCTGATTTCAACTTCGCAACCTGCAAGGGTGCCACTTGCAAGGGTGCCCGTTCAAAATGATGAACTTTAGTGGCAATAGCCTTTCCGTGTAGGGACGCAGTTGTTGAATTAAGGCTTATGTGATCCATAACAAGTTTATGAGAAGAGTCTTCAATGAAAATCACATCAAAATTCATATTGCCGACACGTTTCGAACCAAGAGTGTGGTTCATCTTTAGACTATTGAAGAACTAGATCAAGGCTGCATGTTAAATAGGGAGAACAGGTCATCCAAAGGCTATATTTGATTGGGAAACAAAAACCGGGATGATGGCTGAATATTTGCATCTCTTAAAGAGCACCATATCTGATTTCTAACTTCCCAACCTGCATATGAAAAATTTGTAATTTTTAATATTTTAAAAAAATTATAAATTAAAAAAAATAAGATAAATATATTTTAATAATTAGCAATCAAATTATTTTAATTTTATTTACTAATAAAAAGTGTAATATATTAATGCAGCTACTTAAGTTCTAGGGTTAACCTCAAAATTTAGGATTATGATTAAAAATGATGTAAGGTCAATTCCTAGGGTTACGATCACAGTTGGATTCGTGGAAACCGCAATACTCGGGGGCAGACCGCTGTTTAAGTTCTACGGCTAATCTCAGAATATAGGATTTTGGTTAAAAATGTAGAGGGTTACGATCAAAGTTGGATTCATGGAAACCGTCATACCCAGCGACAAGCTATTGTTTAAGTTCTATGGTTAACTTCAGGAATTAGGATTATGGCTAAAAATGATGTAAGCCTTTAGTCCTTAGTGTTAAGGCTACAGTTCGATTCGTGGAATTGTCATACATATTCTTCTATTTAATTACATTAAAATTAATTAATATATGGTTTAATTCATTATTAAAATTAATTAATATATGTGGTTTAATTCATTATTATGATTAATAAATGTGTATATTCTATGTTTTAGTTTATCTCATAATTTTGGTGATATATTTTTTTTATATGATTGTGATTTTTTATTAGTTATGGTTTTTTATTTATTTATTTTATTTTACATTTTAAATTTAAATTAATAACTATAATAAATTCTTAAAATTTTAGACAAAATTCACCATATAATATATAAAAATAAAAATAAAAACCAATTTATTAAATTATTCTTTAAAAATAATTTATTAATTTTTTGAGAGCAAGTTTAATATCAAGAATTGCATTTTTTTAATATTTACAAAAATTATAAATTGAGAAAATAAACAAATATATTTTTGGTGGTGGTGGTGGTATGCTTTCAGATCTGCGGTGATCTGTGGCTTTCAGATCTGCGATGATCTACGGTGATCTACTTTGATCTTTTATGTGGCTTTCAGATATTATGCGGTGATCTGTGGCTTTCAAATGTAAGGTGATCTACGACTTTCAGATCTGCCATGATATGATCTGCGGCACATTTAATATACATTCCCGGCCTTGCTTCCCTCGCTTGCTAAGGTGTTCTTCCGCTTAAGAGTTTTCTCGTTTCTTTTACCCGTCGGTTTGTAAGAAAGTGCGGTTTATAGATCTGCGGTACTTTTTATAGATCTATGGCTTTTCTCTTTTTTTTTCTTTTCTTCTCTTTGACAATCTTCCGTGGCTTTCTCTTCGGCAATCTTTTATACTCAACAGGAGAACATTCTCTAGATGGCTCCCAGCTTCGCGAAAATATCTGCTGGCTCAGTGCCATCCGCCTCTAGGGGGCAAGCTCATGCCCATATCGTCAGTGAAGCCCCAGCTCCCACTGTCTAGGTGGTCCAGGCCTCACTCGATGAGGCTTTAAAGTTCTCTGAAAGTTCTCTAATATGCCGATTTAATGGTTTTTGGCTGGGAAATTTGACCCAAAATTCTGAGGTCAACATTTGGCCAATTCCTTCGTGGGTTATTGGTGGAGAGGCCTGGGTTAATTTCCCAGAATTTTCTAAGCACCGGAGGAGGCCCTAACCGGAAATCTTCACACCCAACAACGTATTTTTGGGCAGTTCAGCGCAGATCTAGGAGATAGAGCAGTAGCATATTTTAGGGGGACTTCTTCTTATTCATTTGCGATTAGCTAGCTTGCCTTGAGCAAGCCCAGGTGCACTCTTTCCAACACCTTATTGCACCCTCTTCATATTATAATAAAATGGCTCAGCAGTGTAGTTTTTGGCTTTAAAATGGTGTTCTGATTGTTGAGTATTTTTCTGTGTGGTTTTGGTTATGTTTGCTTTGTTTATCATTGTATTTTTCATTTGGAATATTACAGTGGTATCAGAGCCATAATCTTGGCTTAGCCTGTGGGAAACCCTTTGTTCTATGACAAGGCCAAAATAAAACGCTAAGAAATCATGGGATCCAACAAAAGGTTAGAATCAAACAACATGGCGGTAAACCTTGAATGAGGTGATTAGGATGCAACAATTGGTGATTGATGTGGGGGGAATTTGATTCATTCTGCAATTGGGAATCTGGACATGATTTGCAACTGATGTGGAGTTATTGGGGGTAAACTGGAGGCCATATCAATCATTGGATCATGGCATTCAAGCGTCCCTCTCTTTCTAGGAGTTCTGTGAACTAAGAGGTATGCACAAACCAATGGAGAATCAGAGGAATTTTGTTGGGATGATGGGGAGGATTAAGGAAGAAGACGAGAGAGTAGTTCAGGGAGCCATGGTTGGCAAGGACACAATTGAGCATCCATTTGTTGATGAGATGCCATCTATTGTTGAGGTATCCATTGATGAGGTATCCCGGGTTGTGACCGAGTTCTTAGGTGATAGTAGCGCACCACAGGTTGATGATGTGTCAGGAGACATCTCCACTATTGATGAGGAGCCAATAGGTATGGGGGCATCTAGATCTATGACAGAGTTGTCGGACGACAGTCACCTACAACTGACTAGTGAGCATGTCTTGCATGTTGGGTTGTCTGTGGAGCAGTTGGAGGCTCATGTCGAGCCCATGATGGAGGAGGATGTGCAGCCATCCTTTGGGCTAGCCATTTATGAGGGGCAGTGTAAAGACGACACGTTGGAATTTCAACACAGTTCACTTTAGAGGCGCTTTGACAGGATCTACAATGTTATCAGCCCATCCCTACGCATTGGATTGAGAGAGGCGGAGTTGTCTAGGCATACCAGAGGGGATGACCAAGTTAGCAGCATTGTTGGGTCACCTTTGCCCATTGGAGAGAGAGAGATAGAGCTACCTAGTCAGATCTTGTGTGTTGACTTGGGTAGCGGGATGAGACGATCAGAGTTGCACAAGGTGAAACATCAGCATGTTGGGGTTGTTCCATGTGAAGGAATTTGTGCATTCAATCCCTCTCTTAGGGTTGGACGGTGAGAGATTCTGAGTTGGTACCCTGTGGAGAGGACTATGGAGATGGTGGTGGAACTAGGTGTAGCTTAGCAGGAACTCCTAGGCACTAGGGATACCAGCAGTACAGACTAGCATTGGGTTTTGGGTGGGACTACCTATCGTTTCCCAGGTATGTTGTTGGCTACAACCTGGATGGTACAGTTGACATAGCAGTTGAGCGTGAACTTTCGCTAAGGGAGTCTTGATCAACACCAATGGCCAACCGGTTTATGGACAGACTCTTTTGGTTGTCTTTGTATGATGTCTGTACATGGGATCACAGGGTGGTCATCATACTCTAGCATGAGTTTTCAAAGGAGATGGCATTGGCAGGCCACCGGATGGTGCCTTGTATGGAGCTGGTAACTCTTCACTTTTGTGTTGGGCACAGAGGACGCAGAGGAGCAACGCAGTGGTAGCATCACTGATGACACATAGGGAGACTCACTTCTCGGATCCCTCAGCGAGGATTTGGAGTGAAGATCCATTCGTCGATGGGTATAGTGCTGCGATGGTGGAGATGATGATAGCAATCAGGTGTGGGCCGACACGTAGAGAAACAAATCTAGGTCATCATATCTAGGGATGTGTGGGAGCATCTAGTATTGAGCAGTGGATTACAAGCAGACATGGAGATGCATGGTGGTGTACTGTAGTGTGTTGGATCGCGTTATTGAGTAGGAGTGCCTAACATCACATTAAGTATACGCTGGGAGTGGCTGGTGCCTTAACGCATACAGGACGCTGGGCGGTACAGGATGGTATAGCCTTAGCCGGGGGTATCCACTGGTGTACAAGGATAGGTTGCATCTTACAGTAGCATGGCGAAGAGTAAAACAATACTTGGTGGTATGCGGCGACACACGAGGTAGAACAACCGACTCTTGGAGTGTTGCCCCCAAGGAGACTTATGGATCCTTGGCATTGGGTGTACCATTGGATGCAGGTCACCTAGGATCAATGAGGACATTGTTGAGCATCTGGGGACACCGTGTTTAGCAAAGACAGGGCTTCGAGGGAGCTATCAGCAGATTTGAGGCAGAGAGAGTGTCGTCCATAGGATCACTCTTAAGCATTTTGGTAGACTTTTGATCATACCCTTTGGGACACACCTACCCATCGTCCTCCAATGTTGTTTACAATCCCAGATTGTTGGTTGTTTCCCCTTGACACTCTCCATTCAGGAAGCAAGACATGGGAGGCTCACCCTAGACAGTTGGATGAGACACTGCGTGTCATGAGCCAGTAGGATACTCTCCAATTGAGACCCTTGGTAGGTGCATGAGTTGTTGGATATAGGCTTAGGGATGGCATGGTTGATAACCGAGGTTTCATATGTTGCACCCCTGATCCCACACTTGAGGGATAGTGGATGGTAGATTTCATCTTTAGGAGGGTACCGAGACTCCAAATAGTGTCTAGGTGTAATGTCGGTGTTGATTTGCGATAGGATCGGATGTGATCTAGGCATGAAAATTGGTGGAGAGGCTAAAGCACATGAGACCTCCAAGAGCCAGAAATCGTTTTGGGAAATTCCATCTGGATGAGGAGTTATTAAAATAATTAATATTTTTAATGTGTTCCTAAGTCTAAACTTAGGAAAATAAAAATATTAATAGGTATTA
>APFE030601887.1:5411-19155 GCA_000404065.3 Pinus taeda | reverse complement strand
ATACAGAGACTTCTTTAACTTGCATACTAGTTCTTTCTTAACCTTCACTGCAAAGCCTTCAGGTTGCTTCATGTAGATTTCCTCTTCCAAATCCCCGTGAAGAAATGTTGTCTTCACATCCATCTGTTCTACCTCAAAATCAAAAGCAGCAGCAACAGATAAAAGTAATCTAATAGAAGTTTACCTTGGCAATAGGAGAAAAAATATCACCAAAATCAATTCCCTGGGAATAACCTTTTGCTACCAACCGAGCTTTGTATTTCTCCACCTTCCCTTCTGCATTTGTCTTCTTCTTGAACACCCATTTGCTGCCAATGGGTTTCCTTCCAGCCGGCAACTCCACCAGATCCCAAGCCTCATTTTTGTGCAAAGATGCCATTTCATCAACCATGGCCTCTTTCCAGAGTTTTCCATCCTCTGAATCCACTGCTTCCTTCACAGTTCTAGGATCATCATCAGTAACAGACATTGCAAAATTTGAATGGACAGCAGATGGACTATACCTTTCTGGCTTCCTTCTTTCTTGAACTGATCTTCTCAAAGCCGGAGTTTGTGGCTCTTCATCTTCTGATTCCTCCTCTGTTGTAGAGTCTGGTTCTTCCTCCTTTAGCTCAAACTCTATCTTCTCAGGTTCCTTTGGTTAGACTTCATGTTTAATAACATCTTTCACCTCTTTGAACACCATATCTTAGCTATACACAACTTTCCTTGTTACCGGGTTCCAAAGCTTATAACCATTTAAACCATCCTTATACCCAATAAAGATGCATTTTTTAGATTTTCTATCCAACTTGGTTCGTTTCTCCTTTGGAACATGTACATATGCATCACAGCCAAATACTCTCAGATGTGAAAGAGGGGGTTTCTTACCAATCCATACCTCTTGAGGAGTCTTATCCTCCAACACTGATGAAGGTGACCTGTTGACCCAGTAACATGCAGTATCCACTGCCCCTTCCTAGAATTCTTGTCCTAACCCGGCACCACTGAGCATGCTTCTTGCCCTTTCCATCAATGTCTTTTTCATTCTTTCTGCAACTCCAATTTTCTGAGGTGTATATGGAGTAGTCTTCTGCTGTGCGATACCACACTTCTTGCATAATTCTTCAAATTCCTTACTACAAAAATTTCCACCGTTATCTGTCCTCGGCATCTTTATCTTCTTCTCTATCTGGTTTTCCACCAGAGCTTTAAATTCTTTAAACATATCAAAGACTTCAGATCTATTCTTAAGGAAATATATCCATGTATTCCTTGAGAATTCGTCTATAATTGATACATAGTACACAGACTTACCCAGTGATGGAACCTTCACAGGTCCAAACACAACATTGTGCACAAGCTCTAATATCTATTTTGCCCTCTTACCACTAGAGGGGAAACTCACCCGATTCTGCTTCCCATATACACAATTTTCATAGAAATCAAAATCCAGAGAGCTATTACTCATACCTTCTACCATACCTTTACCATGAAGTATTTGAAGGCCCTTCTCTCCAATATGTCCAAGCCTTTGATGCCATAGCATGGTCTTCTCTCCAGAGACTACTAGATTTTCTGCTCCACTTTTAGGAACCACAGAACTATTGCACCCATCAACAACAGTGCTACCTTGCAGCTTGTACAGAGTTTCAATTCGAACTCCCCGCATCAATACTAGTGCTCCCTGAACCATCTTGCAGGTATCCTTCTCGAACACTATTTTTACACTTGCATCATACAACTTGCTTATAGAAATCAGATTTCTGGCCAATGCAGGAATATGCAGAACACCCAAAAGTTTTCTAACCCTTCCACCTTGCAACTTCAACTTTACTTTTTTGCGACCATTGATTCTAGCCTTCCTATCATCCCCTAGGAAGACATCACCACCATCGTATTTCTCGTACTCGTAAAACCACTCTCTATGGGGAGTGAAGTGAAAGGATGCACCTGAGTCAATCAACCATGCCTCATGATCTACATGTGTACTTGAAGAAGCCAAGTACACATCCCCACCTTCATCTGAGGTGGTTTTCGCCTCTATAGAAGGAGCATCATAAGATCCCTTTCCTTTATTAGGAGCTTTAGATTTATAGTCCCTTTTGAAGTGCTCTTCCTTTCTACATTTCCAGCACACCACCTTTACAGGTTATCCTGGAAAATTAGATCTCCCTATAGATTTAGATCTCCCACTCAATGACTTATTTTTGTTTTTGTTTTGGGACCATCCTCGTACATACAAGGCATCACCATTCTGGCTCTCCATATTTTTCTGTCTCATCTCCTCCGTCGACAAGGATGAGATTATTTCATCAAAATGCAAGGCAGTTGCATTGCTACCTTTTGCAATAACCAGAATATCCCACGAATCTAGTAGAGAACACAACAAACTAATGCACTTATCTTCATCTGAAATTTTAATATCAATAGATGCTAACTGACTTACCACAGTATTAAATGTGTTTATATGCTCTGTCATCGAGTCTCCATATTTCATCCTCTAGTTATATAGCTTTTTGTGCAAGAACAATTTATTCACCAGAGACTTAGATTGGTACAAAGTCCCTAACGTTTCCCACAAAGCCTTCGTCGTAGCTTCCCCTGATACATTCAGCAATACTGAATATGAGACACATAATCGTATTGTGCTCTTTGCCTTCTGATCCAACTTCTTCCATTCTTCATTGGACACTACCATTGGTTTAGTACCTAGATATATCACGATCCACTGATCTTTATCCACCAATAGATCCTCCATCTTGAGTTTCCACAACTCAAAACTCTGACCATTAAATTTCTCAATCTCTATCTTTCCATTGCTCGCCATCTTCTTTGACCACCAGAATCGATCTTGCAGATCTCTCACTGAACAGGGTCTACCATAGGCCTGAGCAAAACCCCTCAGCAACAAAGGCACCCCTTGAAGCCGAAAATAGCTCTAATACCAAATGTAGGTTTTAACCTCGTACAAAAATTACCTGCATACCGAATTCTAAAAAAACACAGAAAAATAAACAATGTGAGAGCATAACACATAAAACACATATACACAGAGATTTTCCCACTAGATCCCAAAACTGGGACTACCAGCTTTATTTTTCATTATGTTCCTTTCAATGTTATAATACATATTTATACATGTTGAAGCATCCAATACCATGGACCAAAAACAATCGTGTCCAATACCATGGACCAAAAAACCGTCACGTCCAAAAACATGTGCGAAAATCATGCATAAAACCATAGGTGGGTCTGCCCAACCTAACATAGGGTCCAAAACCAAAATTTTCCGAGGCACTGCCCCAGACCCCATAAAGTGGGGTTACGGGTACACCTCAAACCCCATGTGACCCCCTCCTCTATCCCCTAGTTAACTATGTGGGCTAGTCATGGAAAGAATATAACACAACCCAACACATGACTAATATTATGTCAAACACTTGGCATCAATGCAACCTACAGGTTTAGGATACAAGACATAGCATAAACAACTGAAACAACTTATGAAACATAACCATAAGTATCACCTACTTCTCCATTGAACTACTACATCATAAATTACATCTTGCATCCATCCATTTAACAGTTACAAGTAAATATATGAAATAACCATGACATAAACCAGTCATTCAACCATGCTTATAACCAACATAGAACCATATAAATATTAGAGATATGACAACCATTAAATCTACATATAAATTAGTGTGAAAGTAAGAGAACTTAGCCTTTATTAATCATAGGAAAATCCGACCAGGTTTGGGGCTTCCATGTACCACCTGACCATAGACATGGCTGAACCAAATCTCTCTTTCATCTAATCACCCCCATGCCATATTCTAGGCATGACTGTGGGATCTCATAGTACAACGAATCCAAGAACAACCAAGGGAATCCAGAGGTTAAACTTCCTCTACCCTCATCAAACTGTGATCAAAACAAAACCAATGCTACGAACACAATCAAACCAAACTTGGAATGCCATCCAGAATTCATCACTATGCTTGAGGAATTTTTTGTCTCCTTGTCTCTCAGGATTTATTGCAATCAAAACTCGGATTAATAGGCCCTAAACTGAGACTACTCCCTCAGGATTTATCGTGTATCCTGCCAAAACTAGTCAAGGGATTCCTAGGCCTTTGGGAATGAACATTGAGACCACCTCCACCCCAGATTCTAAAATCCAACCAGCCATTCCAAAGCTCAAAAACCAAAATAAACATCCCAACATACCATGGCATGGCTAGGCTAGGCTGAAATGCACTGTCATAACCCAGCAAAACCATGCCACCGATAACAAGAGAACCATAAGAAAAAATTAAGAGCCATGCATGTCCAAACTAGCTAGGAAATCACACATGAAAAAGGTTACATGCGAGTATTCCTACTGAATTTGCTTGATCCTCCTTTCCTTTCCTTGATCCTTGCTTACTTTTCTTTTCCTTTTCTTGCTTCCCTTTCCTTTCTCCAAACTAGAGTGCTCCAAGAAAACTTTAAGTGACCAAGAGTGTGAGAGAGAGACAAAATAATGAGAGATATCTAATCTTGAATTGACAAAAGGTTGAATTGACAAAAGCCATGAACTGGTCCTTAGAAGCCTTTTTATGAATGAGGCCTCTATTTTCTTCATTTTCCGTTATTTTCCTTCAATTTCGTCCTCGCATGCACCCAGTGACCTTTTACCTTCCGTTTCTCATAATTTCCCTTATTTTCATAATAAATGCGCCAAAAATGAATTTTTGCATTTTAATGCCTTTGCCTTAGCCTTTTCCAATTTTCCTTAGCCAAATAACACATCTAGGGATGCCCACTAGGATATATTTTCCCAAAATTCAACTTGGAATAAGTGTCCCTTAACCATGGTCTTGTTTTTCCTTTATTAAATTTGATTACATGAAATTTTAACTAGGGATGTTACAAAACCCCCCCTTGGAGAACACCATCCTCAATGTTAAACCACACCAAGGCCTTAACAAAACCTTTAAAAATCAAACATACTACCTATGGAGATTTGTAACTTAGATTCTTGCAATATTTACAATGAAGGACCTACTCAAAAGAAAACATCATGACGACATGACAAAATAATAATCATATCTCTTATTGGAGATTTATAACTTAGCTCATGGCGTATTTACATCCATATACATGTACATATATAAATATCAATACATCAGCGAAACATATGCCAAATATAAACCGACATCAAACCAAAATGACTTTGCCTCAACCAGAAAACAATGAAGGATATAGGGCCAACATATGATATGCCATTTTCCATGTAGCTTCATCTGGCCGAAATTGCTTCCACAGCACTTTAATTTCTCTACGGATCTATTCCTGAGCATGAGATGCTTCTACTGCAATATGAATTTGAGCCATTGGCTGGAACTCTCCTTCTTTCTCGACCTACAATACAGACCAATCAATAACATGATCAACATCCTTTATGTCCTTCTTAGGAAATGAAATATGGAAAACATCATGGAATTTCATTGTTAGAGGTAGTACAAGTCAATATGCCACTGGTCTAATCCTCTCAAGGATCTTGAAAGGCCCGCAATACTGTGGTGCCAGCTTGGCACATGAACCAATCATCAAAGAGATTTTCTTGGGCTTAGTGCACAAATACACATCCTCCCAACCTGAAACTCTTTGAACACCCTGTAATGATCTGCACAACTCTTTTTTCTATCTTGTGTTGCCTTTATATTCTTCTTTAGAACCTACATTTCCCACTCCATGTTCGTCAACATGTCCAATCCAATAAGTACCGTGCTCACTAGATCACTCCAGCTGGCGGGAGTGTTGCAACTCCATCCATACAATTCCTCGAAAGGACTCATCCTCAAGGAATCCTGATAACAACTATTGTATGTGAACTCAACCAATGGAATATACACCTCCCATTTCCTTTTTTGGTGCATCACATGCATCCTTAGCACATCTTCCATGATCCTATTGACCCTTTTTGTCTACAGATGATAATTTGTATTGAAGGCCAATTATGTACCCAAGCCTGCAAATAGCTACTTTAGAAACTTGGAAGTGAACTTTTCATCCCTGTTTGACATAATCTTCTTTGGAATATCATGTAGTCTCACTATCTCTCTAATGAACACTTGTGATACCTCACTAGCTGAATATGTAGTCTTCACCGGAATGAAGTGAGCTACCTTTCTCAACCTGTCAACCATGACCATAAGAGAATCATGTTGCCTCATTTTCCTCTGAAGAACTGTGATGAAATCCATTGATATGACTTCCCATTTCCATTCTCGAATCACAATAGGCTATAGTAGGCCACATGGATGCTTGCATTCTACCTTTACCTATTGATAGTCTAAACATACATCCATGAACTCTACCACTTCCTTCTTTAGATTCAACCAATAGTAAAACTTGTTCACCACCGCCAATGTCTTCTGATATCCTGGATGACCTGAATATAGTTTCAAATGAAACTCCCTCAAGATAAGCTTCTTAAGCTCACTGCAATTCATTACATAGATCTTGTCTCGAAAACCTCATAAAGCCATATGCCGTGAGATGATAGTTTGCATCCTAATCCCCTGTACCTATACCTACACCTGCACCTAAACCTATACATATGCGGTACTCTTCTGTAACCTATGCATGATCTCCATGTATTTTTTATCCCGATGTCCTTCCTACAAGATCCTACCTTGTAACTTTGTCCCATAGGAGATTATAACTTCTATATGATTTACATGTACCTTCCTACTAAGAGCATATGCAACCTGGTTCTCCTTCCCTTTGATGTATTTGATCTCGAAGTCAAACTCAATAAGGGTAGCCAACCATCTAGCTTTCCTGGCATTTAGATTCAGCTGGTCTAACAAATGCCTCAACCCACTGTGATTGCTCATGAATGTAAACCTCCTTCCCAGAAGATAATGTCTCTACATATTCAATGCTTGTATAATTGCTGCTAGCTCAAGATCACGCGTTGGATAGTTTTTCTCATGCTCATTCAGTTTCCATGACTCATAACACACTACCTGTCCTTCTTTCTTAAGAACTCCACCATGTCCCCTCTTGCAAGCATCTATATACACTACAATCTCCTTATCTAGATCTGCAATCCTTAGCACTAGTGTATGTGTCAACAGTTGATTAAGCTGCTCAAAACTATCTTCACATTCCGTCATCCATTCAAACTTCTTACCTTTCCACTGCAATGATGTGATAGGATATGCAATGCGTGAGAAGTTCCAGATGAACCTCCTATAGTAACTTACCAATCCCATGAATGATCTCACCTCATCTACATTCTTAGGTGTTGCATATTCCATGATGGCCCTTATCTTTTCTGGATCTAATGTCATTTCATCCTTGGAGACAACATGTCCCAAGTAGTGTACCATAGTCTAAAAGAAGCTGCACTTGCTAATCTTAGCATACAATTGATGCTCTCTTAGCAAGCTCAACACCGCTACTAAATGTCCGCGCATGTTCTTCTTCATTCTTAGAATATACCAATATTTCATCAATGAATAAAATAACAAACTTGTCCAAATAAGGATGCAACACACTATTCATAAAACAAATAAATGTAGCTGGAGCATTAGTCAAACAGAATGGAACAACAACAAGCTCATAATGCCCATACCTAGTCCTAAACGCAATCTTAAATATATCCTCTTCCTTGATGCGTACCTGATGGTATCTTGATCTCAAGTCGATCTTAGAGAACATTGTTGCTCCCTCCAACTGATCAAACAAATCATCAATCCTCGGCAATGGGTACCTATCCTTAATCGTTACCTTGTTTAGCTACATGTAGTCAATGCACAATCTAAGAGTTCAATCTTTCTTCGTTACAAACAACAGTGGTGCACCCCAAGGTGATACACTGGGTTTGATGTATCCTTTGTCCAACATTTAACTTTAACTCGACTAGTTCAAGTGTGATCATCTTGTAAGGTGATTTTGATGCTTTTTTTACCCTTGACACTAACTCAATAGAAAATTCTACCTCCATGTGAGGTGTAAAATGTGTAATGTCCGTAGGGAATACAACCTAAAATTGCTACAAAATTGGGTACCTGCTTAACACATCTGCATCCTCAACCTCCTTACCCTTGTCACTGTAAATGTGTACTAAAAACATCACACAACCTTTTCTGCAACTACACTTAGCCTACATAACGGTCACCATCCTCATTGATGTAGGCTTCTTCTTTCCCTGCAAGGTCCTCTTTTCCCCACTATCATCCATACATTCAATGGCCTTATCGAAGAAATCCATTTTGGTTCTGTGAAGGTATAACCAATCCATACCCAAAATCATACTATATGATCCCAATGGAAATAAATTCAAATGCACTATTGTAGGCATACCATTTAACTCCAGTGCACAAAATCTTACCTAATGGTGAACTCACTTCTTTGTACTTGTAGCCAACTGTACCAACCAAGATTCTACATGCACGTTTTTTCTCAAAACACACTTATCCACTAGGTCAGGATTAATATAACTATAGCTAGATCCATTATCAATCAAAATAGAAACAAATTGATCACGAATCTTACCGTCCATCTCAATAATCGATGCTTGATGATCCACCTGCCTATTGTCCACAACTACATAAATCCAAGGAATTCTATGACCAAAATCACAGCCTCCTGAGCATTGTAGGTATGAGGTCTACCACCACTTTGATACTACGGACAATCCCTCTTACAATGATACTTACCACATATCCAACACTACAATGGTTACCTAGCACCACCTTTAGCCTATTGCTCTCCTTGTCCCTTCTTAGATGTATTGAATCTCTTGTAAGGAACTGCATTATCTTTCTCACTTGGATCTTGAGGTCTTCCTCACTTTGGTGGCCATTACACTTTAGGTTTATCATTTATCTTTAAGTCATGTTTCCGATAAACTTCTTACTTCGACTGCTCATAACAGTGCTTCAACTTTCAGATGGTCTCCTCCAACGATCTAGGATCGTCAAACTCAATCCGGTCTCTGTATGCAACTGGAAATCCACTGATGAATATTTGAACCTTGGCCTTCTCCTCTTTGAGGTAAGGCACATATGTCAAGAACTCCAAAAATCTCCTAGTTTACTCCTCATCTGTCATAGAACCCATCTACAACTCATAAAAATCCTTAGCTCTATCGTCATAGTACCTCTCAGACAAGTAATTCTTCTTGAAGAGCCTTTCAAATGCATGTTAAGTAAAAGCATCCTCATGTATGTCCTTGACATTCTTCATGTCTTCCCACCAAATATCTACTTTACCTTTGAGACTGAAAAGGGCTATCCTTGCTTTCATGTTTTCTGAGTAATCATGCAATCTAAAGAATTTCCTCATGCCAAGAAACCAAGCCTCTGTATCTTGCGATTTCTTCATCTCTCCATCAAATGTAGGTGGATTTTCCTTCTTGAACTCATCGGGAAAGTATCCCCTATCATTCCTCCTATACGGATGATAATGATGACTCTAATGATGTCTATTAGAACTAGAACTTGAGTAATACATGTGTCTGTCATCCCTACTATCGGAGTGTCCAACATCCTACCATCTTTGATAGTGTTAGATCTATCTAATTTATGTCTACTTTAAGACCTGCTTCCATATGCTTCATTAGTTGTTTCCTCATGTCCATGGCTGATCCGAAGAGGTCCCTATCGTTGCAAATCTAACAAACTCTGAAGTAATATCACATTCACCTCTGCTTATTTCTCTTATGCCTGCATGATTTTTTCATTATCTGACTTGCAACTCCTTATTTCTTCCTTCATCCTTCTCAATGTGTCTAACAAGTTAGAGGAGTGCCCCACACGACACTGCCCATCGGATTCATAGGGATATCCTATGTAGTCTACCACCTTGCTATCCATATGATCTCTTTCCTGCAAGGCATATCATGTCAGCTAAACCAAATCACCATAAGTCAACGTACCTTAGCATAACTCAGGGAGCATACCTTGTTTGTATGATCATCAAATCAATGTGATGAATGTACAACATAACCATAATAACATATAGACATATATCAATAAGTGCATCAACGCATAAACATCATACTAACTAGGGTCCAGTCATCAATGGAAGGCCATATCAATAATTCATGCTATGACCTCATGTATGAAAACAACCATTACTCTAGTATACACATTGCCTCATGAAACTATTACCCTGCATAAGCAATTCCTAATCAACTACACATATTCATAACCACATGTAGTGAAGCATAAGCGATCAATTATTGTAATCAACATACAAGATTGATGCATGTAATCAAATAACCAAGAATGCAACCCAACGTACAAGGATGTAATCAAGCTACATATAATTGTATAGTCAGTCATATACTCATGACGATGCATTCCATAAAACCGACATCAAGTTCCTCATGATAACCTTACTACTACTATGATAAATATGATGTAGTGCAACAAGCACATGGAACGCAAGTGTAAGAGCCACAGATACAACTACATGCATGCATGACCAACACATTCACCCATATTTGTAGCACTAGATATGACCCAAAGAGAGTGCAACCATTATTTGATACCAATCTGTAACACCCCCTCCCAGGCCTACCCAAAGTAACCATGCTAACTGGGGTAAACATGAGGAGAGATGCTACTATGATGAGATTTGACCCCCTATGTCACCTTAAAGAAGCGGAATTGAAAGAAAATCACATACAGTCATCCAACATCATCGAAAAAACCCTCAGGAGACAAGTCAGCCACTCACACAACCTGTCCCTAGGGCCCTGTTGAAGGCCACAAAAATCGGGTCGACAACAAGGGGGATACCTGCCCGGTCCGGACCTTGGTTGGCAGCTCCTTATCCGTTTGGTATAGCGGGTCCAACTGGGGATATGGGACCAGTTTCCGAATTCAGTGTCTGTGTGTGAGAAAGATGGGTGTTTCTATTCTAAATGGAATACTTCTATCTAATGTAATGCTATGCTATTGTATTATAATAAACAGAAAAACATCCAAATTTATGCTAACCCGGGGTGTGATCTTTCTTCTATGCGATCTAAAGAGATTTCAAACAATAACTGGTAATAAAGATCATTCAGCTATCATAAGAAAATAATTCGATAAAGATGAACTATTTCGTATAAGAAGTTAGACAAAACAGTTGTGAAACACTTATCACATAAATGAGCTATTCATACACTAAACATAAACAAATAGTTATCACCGTACAAAAGTGCCAAATAATAACTCAGACATCCATGCTATAATATATAAACAACTGAAAACTGAATATCACTTTAACGCATAAGCAGAAATGGTTAAGAGATAAAAGTACCATTTATAACTAGTCCTACTTATGAGCTTCAAGCGACAATTGATTTATCTCTCCTTGATTTAACATCCACTAAGAGTACAAAAGTGCAACATCAGTAGCAGATATCAAATGCAAATATCAAATAAACCCTGTTGCATTCATTCACCAAAACCTCCTCTGAGGGTGCAAAAGTGCATGTTCTGAGGACAAGTTTTTGATAAATTTCTGGACCCTTCTCTAAATGCATGAGAAGGGTTTAAATACTACTGAATAATTCTAAAAATAATTTATTACAAAAATAGAGGATGCGGTTTAAATGACCGTCCTCTTTTCAGGAAAATAAAACGAAATTAAAACTAAAATTAAACTATTTCTGTGCTTGATCTCTGAAATCACATGTATGCAGCATCTGTTTAAGGAGAGTTGGGTGGATGACTTCCGCTTTCAACTGGGCTGAGAAAACAGAATCTATGAGAGCTGGCGCCATTTTTTCGGTTGCATTTATAATGCACTTAACAGTCATCCATTGGCTATGTGGCTTTACTAAGTATGTCCAGTAACAATCCCAGTTTAACTTACTTAGCCTTTGGATTACTTTAGCCTTTTCTTGAGCAATCTGTTTCCAATCTGCTTCTAGATGTTGAGCGTTTGGTAAGTACCGCGGAGTGGTCTCTGCGATCAAATTTTCCCTGTGTAAATTTTCATTTACACAATCAATAAGTTTGTTGGCTGTCGTGGCTGCTCCTTCTGCTGCCTGTTCTGCCCCTCTGATTTGCTCGTCCCATTTGTTAAAGAGCATTTCCTTGTGATTTTCATTAATTCTTGGTGCACTTGCTCTTTTACCCTCGTCCGTCTCTTGCCACGCCAAATATTTAGTCACTCGTTTATCAATTAGATCGTAGTCACTCCGCAAGTCTACCACTTGATTAGTGGTTTTATCATTGATTTCACAATAATGACTCCACTGTGATATCTTTTGGCCCAATGCTTCTTGTTGTTGTGGTAATTGCTCATTTAGGGAAATGGAATCTATGATGAATTCTTTGAGCTTAGGGTCATCCTTGTGCATCTCTCTCAATTCCTGTAACTGTTTTCCTTTCTCATCCAAACTTTTCTGATAGCTTAACTGCATCTGCTGGAAGTCCTGTTGCAATTTTTCAAGTTGTTTCTGTGCTTCATTATTGGCATGGGCTTGTTGCAATTGTTGTTTCAGTACTTGTATCTACTCTTCCCTTTTTTTTAGCAGTTGTTGTACCTTAGATGCTTTTTTGATAGTAGCGGAGGCGTATGCTCCTGCAATCTGAGATAGTTTGGTGAGATTTTTAGTGGGATTGCTTGTGGGATCTTTCCACAAGACGTCCAATTGTTCTGTGTTTTGAGAGGGAGTGCTTTCCAATTTCCTTTTCTTTCTCTGTTTTCTTACTACTGCTTTATGCTGTGGGCTATAAAATACATCTAGGGGAGGGATTTCTTCTACTTTTAGTACAAGCTCAGAGGATGGAGAAATAGGAATATGCTCCACATC
The DNA here is from genome assembly GCA_000404065.3 of Pinus taeda. NCBI lineage: Eukaryota > Viridiplantae > Streptophyta > Pinopsida > Pinales > Pinaceae > Pinus > Pinus taeda. Next base: position 6,353 of record APFE030601887.1, on the reverse strand, counting down.
CGAGGCTTTGCTAACTGTTCCTATGACTACTTCTTTTATTATCTGTACATCGCTGACATTTTTCTTCATGGTTTTTCCTTCAAGATTGATCAAGTCATTGAAGGTTTCCCATTGTTTATCTAATTCAGCTGTGACTAGTGGTGCTTGGATGACTAGAGGGGGAGGATTTCTTTGCGGGGAGGCAATAACTTGTTGATGTAGAAGTTCTTTTGACTAGGCAGTATCATTCGCTGACCCTTCATTCTTATCTAGTTCATTTCCAGATTTTTAAGAGTGTTCAGACACTTCTTTTTCAGATTTGGACTTAGATCCATTGGTACTTGAACTTCCACTGAGGCTAACACTTGGAGTTGGTTCTCTTGAGGGTTTTAGGCATAGCTTTTCCAAAGGAATACTGGCCAGCCTTATTTCCCTATATGTTTTGAACCTTTGAAATTCTTCTGGGGGTAGCTGCAGTTGGGCTGTGTGCAAAATTTCTTCCAATGTGTTTTTATGCTGAAATAAATCATCAAATAAATATTTTTCTCCGGAGAATACCTTTATCTTGACTGCTGTTGTAAAATTGTGGGCGATCTCATAAGGATAAAATGGCCTTGCTGTGAATTTAATTTTTGCTTAAGCTATAGGAAACTGTGGCCATATAGCCTTCTTTTTTTCTTTTAATTCTTTAGTTAGGCCTCCTTCCCCACAGGTTTGGTAGGCGATCTCTCGGGCTAAGAGTTTATCAGGGATATATAAAGGTAGGACATTATTAGGCCCCTATACTACTAGTGTAACCCTTATTGTTATTAGTACAACCCACTTATTATATTGATGTACCCACATAGTGCCCATATTGTTACTATTGTACCCCATATAAGCCCACTAATGTTACTATTGTGGCTTCATATTATTATTGTTAGGTCGGCTGGGTTTTATTGTGACTCCTTAGACTCCTATATA
>APFE030601885.1:68581-92144 GCA_000404065.3 Pinus taeda | reverse complement strand
ACCATTCTAGCTGTCCATATTTTTCCATCTCATCTCCTTCGTCAGCAAGGCTGAGACTATTTCATCAAACTGCAAAGCAGTTGCATTGCTACCTATTGCAATAACCAGACTATCCCACGAATCTGGTAGAGAACACAACAAACTGATGCACTTATCCTAATCTGAAATTTTAATATCAACAGATAATAACTGACTTACCACAGTATTAAATGCATTCAGATGCTCTGTCACCGAGTCTCCATCTTTCATCCTCAGGTTATACAGCTTTTTCCGCAGAAACAGTTTATTCACCAGAGACTTAGATTGGTACAAAGTCCCTAACTTGTCCCACAGAGCCTTCGCCGTAGCTTCCCCTGATACATTCAGCAATACTGAATCTGAGACACACAATCGTATTGTGCTCTTTACCTTCCGATCCAACTTCTTCCATTCGTCATCGGTCACTCCCGTTGGTTTAGTACCCGGATCTACCGCGATCCACTGATCTTTATCCACCAACAGATCCTCCATCTTGAGTTTCCACAACTCAAAACTCTGAACATTGAACTTCTCAATCTCTATCTTTCCACTGCTCGCCATCTTCTTTTACCACCAGAATCGATCTCGCAGATCTCCCGTTGAACAGGGTCTACCACAGGCCTGAGTGAAACTCCTCAGCAACAAAGGCGTCCCCTTGAAGCCAAAACAACTCTGATACCAAATGTAGGTTTTAACCTCGTACATAAATTACCAGCATACAAATTCTAAAGCACAGGAAAAATAAAAATGCGAGAGCATAACACATAAAACACATATACATAGAGATTTCCCACTGGATCCAAAAACCGAGACTACCAGCTTGATTTTTCATTATATTCCTTTCAATGTTACAATACATATTTATACATGCCGAAGCATCTAATACCATGGACCGAAAACCATCGCGCCCAAAAAACATGTGCGAAAATCATGCACAAAACCATAGGTGGGTATGCCCAACCTAACATAGGTTCCAAAACCAAAATTTTCTGGGGTGCTGCCCATAAAGTGGGGTAACAAGTACCCCTCAAACCCCCTGTTAACTATGTGGAAAGAATATAACACAACCCAACAGTAAATGCAAGACAAATGAAGAGGATTGTTAATGCTAGTCAAAAAATTGCATTGTTAATGATCAAACATGAAGGTGTTAAAGAATCTAAAGCATTTAAAGGATATGAATTAAGTTTGAAATCTGATTTCATTGATGTACATAATTCATGTGATGATCAGGTGCTCAAAATTATGCTAAAAAATCAAAGTGTCATAATTTGTTAAAATTCATCTTTAGATCCAAGAGCTTGTCCTTCTGAATCCAACGATGCAAATGACACTCAAATCCGAGCTCGTATGCAGACGTTAAAGAAAGTCAAAGTTCAGGTTTGACTTGCTTACATGGCAGGATTGGATGACGTGGCAGGCCCTTCAGCGAATGAGGAGGCGCGAAGTGGTAGGCCACCATTGGCCCCCACATATCGCAACTGCAAGTTGCAAGCGGATCATCTTAAATAATCATCCCTCGAGCAGGGAAGGGTTGTGATGCGATAAATCAAAATCGCACATTAGCGAAGGGAGTGAAGTATGACAGAATTGGCCCCCATAATGATTAGGGTGTCGATACAATAAATCGTAAATCACACGTCGCAATGGGGAAGCTGATCATGATAAAGAATTGGCCCCTATAGGTTTGGGTTGCGATGTGATATCACAATCGCATATCACACTAGGTCAAGTCCCGCATATTTACGACCATCGGTACTCTGTTGATTACATAAGTTCCCAGATGCGATATATTTATCAGTTCCATTTTATAGTGTCATTGGGTCTACCGATATTGCAATTACAAATCGCCCATTTTATTCACATACCGTAAGCATGTAGCACTTGCCGATTGCGATTTGTGATAAGACTCGACCAATAGAATTTGGCCCACCACGCAGTGAAATTTTCACCTAGTTAGCAGATTTTGGGTCTAATTTGTAGGATCGTGCTAGATGTGGAGTATTTTGTGGAATCAATAGTGGTAAAAATAGGAGAAGTCATAGCTTCTTTAATTCTGATCCAAATTAGTTGAAAAAAGAGTCAATTCTAGTGGTTTTGGCTATGCTGAACTCATTGAGGTAGGTTTCAGAGGTATTTGAGCATTTTAAACACCCTTTTGTTGTAATGTGGAGCATAATAGAGAGGCTCAAGCATTGGAAGCTAGACCAAGGAGATGTAGCCCAAGAGGGGTGAACTCCTCATCAAATCTCTATGTTGTGTGTTGTATTTTGATGTTCTTTGTTGTTATTTTGTTGTTGTTTAGCATATGTTTTATGTTAAATTGTTTATAACATTTACATAAGAAAATCTCATGGGAATCAGTTAATTAAGAAAAAATGGTGAATCCTTAAGCACTTGATAAGAAAATGATAAGAATCTTGGGTTTTATTCTGAATGGGGAATTAACACAACATTTCTAATTTGCTCCATTTTAGATCAAGTTGGTATGAGAGCTTTGGTTTTTGCTTACTAGATTTTCTTGTGCAAAGGAGTATTGTTTGCTAGTTTTGTGTTATGCCAACAAGGTTAAAACTAAAAAGAGGAGAAGGGAAGATAGTTGAAATCTCTATAGTTGGCTCAAGTGGAAGAAGAGCAAGGTTTCCAAAGTCTTCTACACTAGTACATCCTCAATTTTCAAAAGTTGTAGTTGTGTCTTCAGAGACCATGTCTCATGAAGGAGAACCTACCATGACCGATGATGAAAGAGCATTCAGAAAGGATTTTTTCGATGTGATTGAGATGGTTAAGTTCCTCTGTGAAGAGAGGAATATCATATTGCAAGGAGAAAGTTCCAAACCTCCCAATGGAGAAGGTTCTTCAAGGGAGGGTAATGGAAAATGACGTAATGGAAATCGAGACAAACCTCCACCCTCTCCACCATCTTCTTCATCTTATTCTTCACAAGCATCTTCCCACCCTTCTGCTAATACAACCCTTACTCATACTCATCATCATTCTTCAAAAGGAACTAGTAAATCATCTTTTCTAAAACTTGATGTTAAATTTGAGTTGCCCATGTATAATGGTGAATTGAATGAAGCTTGATAATTGGATTCGTCAGTTGGAGGTGTATTGCAGGATTCAGAACCTTCAAGAGGATGATATCAAAATTAATTTGGCTTCATTGAGAATGGAGGGTGCAACACTCATTTGGTGGGAAGCAAGGACTCAAGACGAGATCAAAAAGCATGGTAAGATTTCCGTTACTTGGTCTATTTCATTACTGCTATAAAAAGACAATTATACCCTTTAGATCATATAAAAAAAGCTATCATGAATTGGCAAAATTTCAGACAGTTAAAAGGTCAAAATGTGTAAGAGTATACTCAGGTTCTTAGGAGACAAGCTCTTATTCTAGGAGTATACTTGTAGTCACAAGATACCTTGCTGAAATACATAGGAGGTTTGCAAAGCTATCTTCGACGCACCATTCTTATGTTTAATCCAACAAATCTTGATGAGGTCTGTGTTCAAGCTACACACCTCAAACCAAGAGGGAAAAAGGTACAAGAAGAAGGTAAGAAGAAGTCCTTCTAGAGTGGTGAAAAAGGAAAGAAATATAAAGGAAAGCAAAAGAAAAATGCTTCTGTTAAGGAAGAAGGGGAGAAACTTGTGTGCAAGAATTGTTCCAAAGACCGAAGAAATTTAACAAAAAAGGGAAACAAAAAAAAATGTTTTTGTACAATAATACTTGTATTCCGACTCAAGTGATGAAACAAAGATTGCAACCACAATTAGTAAAGGAAAAGTCATGGCAAAAATAAGCAAAGAGGAAGTCATGGCAAGAACCAACGTAGAAAATAACTCCAACAATGCTTCAAATGAAGAAAACAAAATTGAGTTGTTCCATATTAGATTTATTTCCAAACACACCAAGATTGATATGCTATTTGATAGTGGATCCCAGGAAAATTTAATTTCTATAGACTTGGTCAAGAAGTTGAATCTGGAAACCGTGCCTCATCATAAATTGTATATATTGGGTTGCATAACCAAGGATGCAAATCTTCAGGTCACAAGAAAATCTGTTTTCAGGTTTTCTATTACTACCAATTTCATTGATGAAGTTGAATTAGATGTAGTGTCGTTGGATATTTATGGAATTGTGTTGGGAAGCCCATATCTGTATGACTGGAAAGCCATTTTCCATATATTTGAGAACAAATATCATTTGTTCAAAGATGGAGTGGAGTATATTGTGAGAGCCCATCGTAGAAAGCTTAATCTACCTTTAGCAAGCACGGGGCAAATGAAGAGACTGGTCAGTTCTAGTAAGAATCTCATGCTCCTTATGATCAAGCAGAAGAATGACACAGAGCATGAATCCTTTGCAAGTTGTGACATGAAGCTGAAAGTCAAATTGGTTGATGTGGTCAATCAATATGGAGATATGTTTCAAGAACCAAATGGATTTCCAACAAAAAGAGGAATTCAACACAAAATTCAGCTACAACAAGACTGTCCACTCCCAAATATCAGTATGTATCGAATGTCAATTCTGGAAAGTTTAGAAATTAAGAAACAAATCCATGAATTGTTAAATAAAGGTGTAATTCGTCCCTCTACTTCGCCATGCGTTTCACCAATTATTTTGGTACCCAATAAAGATGGAACTTGGCACATGTGTGTAGATTATTGAGCTTTGAATAAACTTACCATATAGAATCGATACCCACTGCACAAAATAGACGATTTTCTAGATCAGTTGAAGAATGAAAAATATTTCACTAAATTAGACTTGAGAAGTGGATATCATCAAGTTAGAATAGTTGAGGAGGATATTTGGAAGACTACTTTTAAAACCAAACATGGTTTGTTTGAATGGTTGATTATGCCTTTCTGTCTTTGACCCACTCCATCTACATTCATGAGAGTTATGAATGATGTTTTAAGATCCTTTCTTGATGAGTTTGTAATTGTCTATTTAGATGATATTTTGTTATTCAACAAATAACGAGGAGAACATGTCAAGCATGTGAGGAAAGTGTTGGATGTATTGAAAAAAGAACAGTTATTTCTGAAGATGTCTAAATGTGAATTCGAGAAAACTTTCTTAGTGTATTTGGGCCACCTATTTGGAGTAGGTGAGATTAAGATTGACCCCTCTAAAGTTTCGGTGATTGTGAATTAGTCAATACCCAAATTAGTCACAAAAGTAAGGAGTTTTCTGGGAGCAACGCAATATTGGAGGAAGTTCATTGCCAATTTCTTTTCCATAGCAGTTCCACTACATGCTTTGACCAGCGTGAAGGTTTTCTTCCAGTGGGGAGGCAAACAACAAAAAGAATTCGATACTTTAAAACAAAAGATTAGTTCAAACCTAGTTTTAGAATTTCCAGATATGAAACAACCATTTGAAATACAAACAGATGCAAGTGACTACGCCATGGGTGTATTTCTTTTATAGCATGGTAATCCCACTCCATTTCATTCTGATATTTTTAATGGTGTTGTTATTAACTATCCTACATATGATAAATATCTTTATGCATTGGTGAAAAGTGTGAATAAATGGAAGAATTACTTAATGGGAAAAGAAACCATTATTCACATTGATCATCAACCTTTGTAATATCTACAATCTTAAACAAAATTGTAGAAATCAAGGCACTTTTGTTGGATGGGATTCTTACAACAATTCCACTTGGTAATCAGGTACAAGAAAGGTATTTATAATAGAGTTGTTGATATAATTTCTAGACTGGTTGTTAATGTAGCCATTTTACTCAAGAATCATTCTATTTTCCCTGAAAGTCATGTTGAACAATACCCACATGATGTTGACTTTCAAGAGGTATATTCAAACTTGAGTCAAGGCCACCAAGTTGAGGAATTAGACTACCATGTACATGATAATCTATTGTATCATTTGGGAAAACTTTTTGTTCCACAGGGAGAGAGAGTAAATATCATAAGGGAAGTGCACACTTCACTTATTGCTGGACATTTCGGTGTAAGTAAAACAGTGGAAAATCTTCAGAGGTATTTTTATTAGCCTCGTATGCTTGAAAGTGTGTGACATTTTATCATAGGTTGTTCATTGTGTGCAATTAGTAAGCCTAGTAATAGGAAACTAGGATTGTAGACACCACTTCTAGTGCCTTTACGTCCATGGGAGAGTGTTTCTATGGATTTTGTAGGAGGTCTTCCTTTATCAAGAAAAGGTCATGATTATTTGTACGTAGTTATGGATAGGTTTATCAAGATGTGCATATTAATTCCTTTTAAAAAACAAATTAAATCGGAACAAACAACTCAACTTTTCTTTCAAAATATATGGGTTCATTTTGGATTACCTACTTCTATTGTAAGTGATTGTGATTCCCGATTTGCTGGGAATTTTTGGTCAAATTTATGGAACTTGATGGACACCAAGTTGAAGAAAAGTACAGCCTTCCATCTACAAATAGATGGTCATACTGAAGTGGTTAGAAGGAAATTTATTCATTTTCTAAGAGGATATTGCATCAAACATCCTAAGTCATTTGATGAACAGTTGCATTATATTCAACATGCTTACAGCCGAGAAAAACACTCTTCTACTCTAACTTCGCCTTTTGAGGCATGTCTTTGTTTTTTGCCTAAATCTCCTATGGATTTCATCTTTGAGAAAGATGTAGCTGTAGATGGACATAACGACATAGACAAAGAAAATAAATTCATTGAGAAAATTTAATTGATTCACCAAACAGTTCAAGAACAACTAGAAAAGAGTCAAGGCAAGTATAAGGCAAAGCATGATAAGCATCATGTGGATCATCAGTTTCAAGTAGGTGATGAAGTCTGGCTTTACATTAGTAAGGAAAGGCTTCAAGGTGAAGATAAAAAGATGAAACCAATCCGTTATGGTCCATTTAAAATTCAGGAAAAGATTAGTAATAATACTTTCAAGCTTGATTTGCCTTCATATATGCAAATCTATTATGTTGTTAATGTTGAAAATTTGAGATTGTATGAGCCTCCTTTGATTGAATATTTAGGAGAAAGTGTACAAATTCCATCAATTGAAGAATTTTCTCCAGAATTCCTTGATGTGCTTCAGCAAGACACTATACTTTTCAGAAGATCAAGGACATCAAAAAGGGGAAGTATTGATTATCTTTGAGTGGGGCTCAAAGGTACAATTCCTTCAAAATTCAAATGGATGGAGGTTGGAAAGGTGATGGAACTGTACCCTCACATGTTGAACAATTGACAATGATCTTTTGGGGGTCCAAAAGGCTTCCAGTGGGGAGGAGTGATCAAGTGCTCAAAATTACGCTAAAAAATAAAAGTGACAAAATTTTGTTAAACTCAGCTTTGGATCAAAATGTTTGTCATTCTGAATCCAACGGCGTGAACGCCACTCAAATCCGAGCTCGTATGCCGAAGTTAGAGAAAGTCAAAGTTCAAGTTTTACTTGCTTACATGGCAGGATTTGATGGCGTGGCAAGCCCTTCAATGAATGAGGAGGTGCCAAGTGGTAGGACGCCATTGGCTCCCACATATCACAATTGCAATTCGTAGGAAAGAAAATGATAAGAATCTTGGGTTTTATTCTAAATGGGGAATGATCATTACATTACTAAGTTGCTCCATTTCATATCATGCGATAAGATGTTTTATGAGTCTAACATGTTGCCTCCTAAGAGAGGTAAATAAAATGAAGTAAATTTGAAAGAATATGCATCATTGTTGAACATTGGTGTGAACAAGATGCCGGTGTTTGAGAGTGTAGAGGTTAAAGAGAAAATGCAAAAGAAAATTTACAAAGAGGACATTGGTTCCCAAATAATTTCTTGTGGGTTTCATAATGTGTTGCCTTTGAAAAGGGATGGTGCACGGCCAATCACATTTGGTCAAGAGTCGAGCCAAGTACAAGGCTAGACATGGTAAGCATTGTCATGATGATAGTGTTGAAGGTGAGAAGAGTTTGAGATTTTTTAAGTTTCCTTCTATGGGAGACCAAGGAGGGAATGTGATTAATACTTCAAAGGCAGATTGTTGTTCTTCATATTATGGGAAATTGCAACAAAATGTCATCTATGATAGCAAGACAAGGACTCCAAAATCAAGGAAAATGACGTATTTTCATGGAAAGCTCAAAATGACTAACTCAAGAAAAGTTCAGTGGATTGATACTGGAAGGGTGAGGGAACTGTACCCTGATCTATTTGTTGACTGATAAAGAACTTTTAGAGGTCCAAAAGCTTCCAATGGGGAGGAGTGATCCAGTGGATCAAAATAGTGCTCAAAATTAAAAGTGTGTGACAAAGCTCAAAATATGAGTGACTGGATATATCTTGGGGATTTGAATCCAATGCAACTCGTTTCACTCAAATCTGACATCAGATGCTCCCAAAATAGCATTTTGATTGAATTAGAAAATAACTAAAATTTTTGGAATTTGGGTTGTAGGGATGCCCAGTCAGCAGTCCATATGTTGACTGAGCCATGACTTGGTAGGTGGATGAGTTCCTGATCAGCCAATGAGTGGTTGACACTTGGCTCTGTGTGATTGGTTTGAATTTGGTTTGTTTTCACTAGTGAATGGGTTGTTTTTATGAACCAAACAGAGAGCCAAATGGGCCAATCAGAGGCTACCACGTGGCCTCCTCTTAGCCTTGAAACTTTTTGTATGGCTAAATCGGGCCTCTATGGGGTTCGAAACCGATACCTCACACCTATTAACCAAGACCCACACCAATGCATGACATGTGTGCCTTGTTAAACCTTGGGCGAAAAACATTATTTAAGTTTTGTTATATGTGCCAGTAGGGGGAGGGGTTGAGCTAAGACCTAGCCTCTGGACACCACTACACCATAGGACCATAGGTTAGGGGCCAATGGCTAGGGCCTAGCCGAGCCCTCATGACCCTTTGCATAGTTGTATGCTCATATCATAATCGGGAGCGCAAAAGAGACGAGGGCCAGCCCCAAGCCCTATGGGGCCTCAATATGACTAACAATGTTCACGGAGGAGGGGCCATCCCATGGTCATCACATTCACCAAGAGACCAGGGGAGCACGTGGAGATAGGGTCTATATAGAGCCCTCAAACTTCGACACTTTTTGCAGTCATATGGCTACCATGCGACCAGGAATTTCAAGATTGGGGGCTTAATGGCGCCCTTAACAATACTACAAATTTTCTCACTGAGCGGGAATGTAGGCCAATTTTGTGTGTTGTTTTCGTGTTTGGGGCGCTCAAGCTAGGTTGAGGCCAAATTGGAGGAAGGTTAGATGTAGAATTTGGGAAAATGAAGAATCAAGCATAACTTCATCAGTTTTTGGCCAAATGAGGTGCAAAAAGAACCAAAATGGGGGTTTTTGGCTGTTCTGGAGACATTGGAGACATTGTTTTAGCATTCTTTGTTGGAAATAATACTAAGAGGGGGGAGGTTGAATGCAATTCAATAATATTTCATTTCCATATTCTGATTCATATATGCTACTTTAGTTAATGAAACTTGCATGTATACACAATTGTATATAAGGAAACTAGGGTATATCCTGTAAACTTATAATTTAGTTAATTCTTCATAAGTTGATCTTTAATATGTGCATTAAAACCATATAAAAAATAACCAGGAGCAATAAAAATAGAATAGACAGTCACACACATGAACACAAGATATAAGGTGGAAACCCAATGTGGGTGAAAACCACCTATTGTAATCGTCTCTATCTTTATTTTAATAAGAAACTTCCTTTTACAATATTTTTTACTGGTGCAGCCTTATACTAGTACGCAAGCTTCTACCTGTAGAAGGCTACAACCTTCTCTCGTTCTCCAACTTTTTTTTGGAAGGGAGCTACAACCCCCTAGCTCTTGTACTAGCTGATGTACTAGTACATAGGTGTTGACCTATAGAAGGCTACAACCTTCTCTTTTCTTCCACGGACCACGGTTCATAAATTTTCAGACTGGATCCATTAATAACATCAATCAAACATCAAATATATCTACATCAACCAATCTCCTTTGCACCAACCAAAAACTGAATCAAACAATCACTTCTCTGAATGCTGTAACCAGAATACAGTAACAGTAACTAGAACCCAAGCCAGAACCCAGAACACTGCAACAGTAATCAGAAGTAGCTAAAGCATATTTTATGAGGTGTACGCTACTTCAATGTGATGAACCTGTGTGAATAAGCACTTGTATAAGGCAAACCTGCGTATAGGCACTTGAAATTCCGAACTAGCGTGTATACACACCTTTGTTGTAATGAACCTGCGTACAGATCTGTAAATGATGATTTTAACCTTTAAAATTATTCAGACATTAGCTATACCTAGATCATCATATTTATAGATTACAACATGCGCCAATTATTCAGATAAAGGATCAAAATCACACAAAGATACTTCTCTTCAAGCCTTAAGATCTTGACCCATCAATAGAACTTATCCTTCATCAAGTGCTCAGGTTCATCCTTGATTCAGATCTAGTTGTGCACCATAACCCAATCACCTGTATACTAGATCTTTCTCTCCATTAGATATTCAATTCATGAGTGACTTTGCCTAATGATCTTCTCCTCCTTTTATAGTCTTAGGCCTTGCTCAATACATGGTCCAAAACCACTTAGAATCAATACCTTGGACCAAATACCTGGAGTCAACACTTCAGACAAGATACCTTGGACCAATACCATGGATCACACATGGACCAAAATCAAGTTTTCCAACATATACGCACCTTTCCTTTCATGAAAGTGCGTGTGTATGCTCATACATGCATTTTGGTCTGTGAACCCGCATGTACATGCAGCTTGGTTAATGGGAACCTGCATATACCTTTCTTTCTTCATTCTGTGAGCCTGAACTATGATCTGTCATATGTGATAGTTTCCATCAATGACAACACCTGTGTCATAATGCCAAATATGTGTCATAATGCTAAACAATCTCCCCCTTTGGACTTGATGGCAACCTCAAGTCACTCTCCCCCTTTTTCATCAAGGGTAAAGGGTTATGCTCCCCCTGAGTACATGTTGAATTTTACGATATGCTGAAGTGTGTTGTCCATGCTCCCCCTGACTGTAAGCAAGGTCTGCAAAAAGATGTTCTACAAGAAGAACATGACTCTATACATAATAAATGACCTTCCTATCACCAAAGACTCATACATACATCCATCTCGCAACCAAGTGGGGATATACCAAATATTTGTACATGATAGAATAAGAACATTACATCATCCATCCCATGCATAGTGGGGAAACAAAATAGGTTGTTACATGACCTTGATAATAAAAGATATACAAGACATAGAGACCAAATATCTAAAACAAAACCATGACAGTCATCAGCAACTATCATCAACAACATCTGTCAATCACCATCCAGACCAGCAACCATGATCTCCCCCTGAACCTATTCCACTTGAAACAAAACAATTGCGAATTTGAACCAAGATCTTCTAAGATAATGCCAACAATGCATTATTATAAGTATAAGCTCCCCCTGAACCTATGCCAAATGATCACTGTCAGACCCATATCAGACCCTTTTCATCCTGAGACTGGCCCACTGTTTTTCTTCAAACCATCATAAACGCGACTGTATCCATAGCAACCAGTGTATGTACACAGATATGCTTCATGAAACTCGCGTACAACCACTTTTCTCTGAAACAGATAAGTTTCAACAGCAAGATGATGCATCCACTGCTCCCAGCTTCTGTCTGAGATATTCAAATGTCTCTCTGGGTAGTGGTTTGGTGAATATATCAACAATGTGTTCTTTGGAGGGAACATACTCCAATTTGACCTTTTGTTCAAGCACTTGTTCACGGAGAAAATGATATTTGATAGGTATGTGCTTGGTCTTGGAATGCATGATTGGATTCTTTGAAATACTGATTGCACTTGTATTATCACATAGAATGGAGATGGGTGGAGTACATGTGATCTGAATGTCTTGCAATGTTTGCATCATCCAAAGGAGTTGTATGCAGCAAGATGCAGTAGCCACATATTCTGCTTCAGCTGTAGATAATGAAATTGAACTTTATTTCTTGCTGAACCAAGATACTAATCTGGAACCCATATAAAATGCACCACTAGTGCTTTTTCTATCATCCACACTTCCTACCCAATCTACATTTGTATATGCAGGAAGTGTAAGATCTGTATCCCTAGGATACCATAAACCAAAGTTCTGTGTTCCTTGAATATATTTGAAAATCCTTTTGACTGCTTGAAGGTGTGATTCCTTTGGATTTGCTTGGAATCTTCTAACTATTCCCACTGCATGCATGATGTCTAGTCAGGTACCTGTTAGATAAAGCAGACTTCCAATCATGGATTTGTAAGTTGGTTGATGTACTGCTGCTGATTCATCATTTGAACTGAGGTTGCTTCCTGCTACCATAGGTGTACATACTAGTTTAGAATATTCCATGCCATATTTTTTCAAGATCTGCTTGAGATACTTGGTTTGTGATAGAAAAATACCATATTTATTTTGTTGAACTTGTAAACCAAGAAAATATGTGAGTTCACCAAGCAGGGACATTTCAAATTCTTTCTACATTACCAAAGCAAATTTTTTACTCATCACTTCTTCATTGCTACCAAAAATGATATCATCAACATACACAACAAGTATTAGCAATTTATCATTGTCAATATTTGTGTATAGATTGCTATCAACTGATCCTTTTGAAAAACCTTGTTGATGGAGGTATTTGTCAAGACGATAGTACCAAGCCCTTGGAGCTTGTTTTAGACCATAGAGAGCCTTTATGAGTCTACATACAACTTTTTGATCATTTCCAAAGATGAATCCATTTGGTTGCTCAATATATAATATTTCTTCTAAGTCTCCATTAAGAAAGGAAGATTTTTCATCCATTTGATATACTTTGAAGTTTTGAAAGCTAGAAAGGGCAAGGAACATTCTTATGGCTTCAAGTCTAGCAATAGGTGCAAAAGTTTCTTCAAAATCTATACCTTCTTATTGAGCATATCCTTTACAAAAAAGTCTAGCCTTGTTTCTAGTAACTTCTCCATTTTCATTCAGCTTGTTTTTGAATATCCATTTGGTTCCTATGATATTCTTATCATGAGGTCTAGGAACTAATTCCCAAGTATTGTTCTTTTCAATTTGCTCAAGCTCTTCATTCATGGCCTTGACCCAACATTCATCTTTGCATGCTTCATGTACATTTTGAGGTTTGATGGTGGAAAGCAACGTTAAATAGCTTGAAGCTTCTGTAATAGTTCTTCTTGTCTGCACACCTACCTCTTTCTGTCCCAAAATTTGAGTCTCTGGATGATTTTTCTGCACATACTTGGATGGAGTCTTTTCTTCTACTACTATTTGTTCTTCTGGTGCTTCATTGGTTTCTTCTTTAGAATTAGTTTGATTTCATGTGGAAGGATAATCCTCATCTTCCTCATAATCTTCGGTTTTTACTTGCTCTGGATTTTTTCCTGCTTCATCAACCACAACATAATACTTTCAACAATTTTTCCAAGTCTTTTATTATAACACTTATATCCTTTACTTCGGGAAGAGTAACCAAGGAGAATGCCTTCATCTGCTCTACGTTCAAACTTGCCAAGGTTTTCATCAGTCCTTTTGATGTAACATTTGCTTCCAAAAACATTGAAGTATTTTATAGTAGGAGTCTTACCATACTGAATTTCATGTGGAGTTTGAGTGTTGTTTACCCGAACATTTGTTTTGTTGAGAATAGTGACAGCATCAAATGTAGCTTCACCCCAGAAGGTTGCAGGAGTTCCAGATTCGTCTAGCATGGCACGAGCCATTTGTTGAACAATTTTTTTCATTCTTTCTACCACTCCATTTTGTTGAGGAATCCTTGCGGTCGAGAATTCCCTTTTTATTCCATGTTCTTCACAAAAGTCAAAGAATTCATTTGAGGTAAATTCCCCTCCTCGATCAGACCTAAGGCATTTGATTCCGTGATCTGATTCATTTTCAACCAACTCTTTGAAGGCTTTGAACTTTTCAAATGCTTCATCTTTATGCTTTAGAAGTCATATCCAAAACATTCTGGAAAAGTCATCAATGAACAATATAAATTATTCTTCTCCACGAGGCGACTTTTTCCTTGGTGGCCCACATAAATAAGTATGAACAAGTTCAAGAGGCTTACTAGCTGATCCTTCCTTCTCAGGGAAATGAGCTCTAGTTTTCTTACCAAATTCACATGATTTTCATATTGTATTTTTTGGAATGCTGATATCTGGAAGATCATGAACAACCTTGTATCTTCATGCTTTTCTTATTTGAGAGAAGCTTAGATGCCCCAATCTTCTGTGCCATAGCCAGTTTTCATCATTTTTTCTTAAGTAGCACTGTTGTTGTCCTCCCTTGAGTATGTATAGGTTATTTGGAGTTCTTATACCTTTGATCACTATTTCTCCTGTATCAAGCTCACGAACAACACATCCATTTGATCGAAATACTACCTCATTTCCTTGATCACACATTTGACTGACACTCAATATATTATGCTTTTGACCATCAACATACTTATCATTTCCAGCTTTAACCTTTTCTTTTAAGAGAACAGATCCTTTAGCTTTTATGATTGCAGGAGTGTCATTTCCAAATGAGACCTTATTTTCTTTTTCTAAGGCATTATATGACTAAAGTTTTTCTTTATAACCTATCATGTGTTTCAAGAATCCACTATCGATGTACCACTGATTTTCTTGTCCTTCTGCATACAAGGTTATACCACATCTTTCTGTTTGCGGTTCTTTCTATCTCCATGTTTTGGGACCTAATGAAGTTTTCTCCTTCTGAGATATTTGCTAAAATTTACTCCTACATTCAGAATCTTCATGACCAAAGTTGTTAGAGATAGAGTATTCTATTTCATTTTCAAGAGAAGAAAAGTTATTGTAGGTCCTTTTCATGATCCCAGTCACATTCCTTTGATTTTGTTCTTTTCTAGTCATGATGGTCTTGTAAGAAACACATTGAGCAGCTTTGTTTCCAAAGTTATGACATGAAAAACATTGGCCATTAAAGAAATTATTGTGATTATCGAACCTACTGACCTGGTGATTGTAGTTTCCATTAACATTCATTCTTGAAGAAAATTGAGTATGATTTACCTGAGGTTGGTTGTAGCTTTTGTTTGTCCTTGAAGTAGATTGAACCCGATTTACCTGGTGATCTGCTTTATGCCTTTTCTGATGATTGTCAAACTGTTCACTTCTCCTTGCTGCATCAAGATAGCTTTTGGAGGTTGATGGCTTCTGTGCTTGAGATGCTTCTTGAGTATATCCAAGACCTGTCTTTATTAGAGGAGAACACTGCACTTTGATAATTTCATCTAAAGTTTCTAATCCTTTAGCAAATCTGAGATTGAGAGCTTTTGTTTTCTCAATATCTTTTCTTAGACCCACAATTTCACACTCTAATTTTTCATTGTGCTTTTCCCTTTTAGCAAGTTGGAATGCAGAGTATCTATAATAATATTTTTTTCTCATAAACAAATTTTAAGTTTAGAAATTTCTTCATAAAGACCATCTTCATCTAAATCACCCAAGAAATCATCATCTTCAAAAGCCATCAGAAGTCTATAGTCATTACCATGTTCATCTTCATCACTATTAGATAAACCATCGCTATCTTCATGTGTATAATAGCTCTTCTTACTTACATTCTATTTTCTATTCCATTTTTCTGATTCCTTACCTTTATCAAGCTTATCGTTATGAGGACATTTGGCTGCATAATGACCGACTCTTCCACAAGCAAAGCATTTGAAAGTTCGCTTACCTCTGAATCTTCCAGAATCCCATTGAAGGCTCTTGAAAAAGTTTGCTTCTTCCTCTCCTTTTGAAATATGTCCTGATTCATTGAGTTCTTCTCTTCCTAAAGCTTTGAATGCGGCTTCTCTCGTATGTGATGGACCCCCTTTTCTCATTTCAAAAGTAGTTAGGATTCCGTGCAGCTATGTCATAGTAATACTCTGAAGATTCTGCTTTTCCTCTATGGCATAAACTTTTGATTCGAACTTAGAAGACAAGGATCTTAAAACCTTTTCAACTACAGTAACTTCTTTTATCTCCTCACCCAAATTTTTCATGCAATTAACAATCTCATCTATACGTAAGAAGTAATTAGCTATACTTTCATCATTGTGCATTTTGAGAGTTTCATATTGAATTCCGAGAGATTGTAGTTTTGCACGTTTTACCTAATTGTCTCCTTCATAGTAGAATGATCTTGTCCCATATTTCTTTGGTAGTTTTTAGGTGCATAACCTTGACAAATTCTGATTGTGACAGACTCCCCAATAATGTATTGACAACCTTGGCATTTGTTTCATACTATTTTTTACCTATCGTATCTGTAGGAATTGCTGATGGAAATGTGTATCCTCCTTCCACGATTTCTCAAACATCTGTTCCAAGAAATTGAAGATAGGTTGTGGTTCTTACCTTCCAATAGAAGAATTTTCTCCCATCAAAGATTGGTGGTCTAATGGACCCCTCTCTTTCGTAGGTACTCATGATGATAGATCTTCCTTCAAGCGATCAAGCTTCTTCTAAAGGCCCTGATCTGATACCAATTGTTGGAAATAATACTGAGAAGGGTGGGGGGGTGAATCAGTATTAGCAACTCAATAATATTTCATTTCCATATTCTGATTCATATATGCTACTTCGTTAATGAAACTTGCATGTATACACAACTGTATATAAGGAAACTAGCGTATATCCTGTAAACTTATAATTTAGTTAATTATTCATAAGTTGATCTTTAATATGTGCATCAGAACCATATAAATAGTAACCAAGAGCAATAAAAATAGAGCAAACAGTCACACACATGAACACAAGATATAAGGTGGAAACCCAATGTGGGTGAAAACCACCTGCTACAATCATATCTATCTTTCTTTTAATAAGAAACTTCTTTTTACAATATTTTGTATTGGTGCAGTATTATACCAGTACGCAGGCTTCTACCTGTAGAAGGCTACAACCTTCTCTCGTTGTCCATCTTCTCCTGGAAGGGAGCTACAACTCCCTAGCTCTTGTACTAGCTGATGTACTAGTACGTAGGTGCTGACCTACAGAAGGCTACAACCTTCTCTTTTCTTCCACGGACCACGTTTCATAAATTTTCAAACTGGATCCATCAATAACATCAATCAAATGTCAAATATATCTGTATTAACCAATCTCCTTTGCACCAACCAAAAAATGAATCAAACAATCACTTCTCTGAATGTTTTAACCAGAAAATAATAATAGTAAACAGAACCCAAGCCAGAATCCAGAACATTGCAACAGTAATCAGAAGTAGCTAAAGCATATTTTATGAGGTGTACGCTACTTCAATGTGACGAACCTACATGCATACGCACATGTATCAAGGAAAACCTGTGTATACACTCTTTTGAAATTATGAACCAGCGTTTATACACACCTTTACTATAATGAACCTACATACAGATCTGTAAATGATGATTTTAACCTTTACAATTATTCAGACATCAGTTATACCCCGATCATCATATTTACAGATTACGACATGCGTCAATTATTCAGATAAAAGATAAAAATCACACAAAGATACTTCTCTTCAAGGCTTAAGATCTTGACCCATCAATAGAACTTATCGTTCATCAAGCGCTCAGGTTCATCCTTGAGTCATATCCAGCTGTGCACCATAACGGGATCACTTGTATACTAGATCTTGCTCTTCATTAGATATTCAATTCATGAGTGACTTTGCGTAATGATCTTCTCCTCATTTTATAGTCTTAGGCCTTGCTCAATATCATGGTCCAAAACCACTTAGAATCAATACCTTGGACCAAATACCTGGGGTCAACACTTCGGACAAGATACCTTGGACCAATACCATGGATCACAATAGCATGGTCCAAATACCATGGACCAAAACCAAGTTTTCCAGCATGTACGCGCCTTTCATTTCATGAAAGTGTGAGTGTACGATCATACGCGCATTTTGGTCTGTGAACCTACGTGTACACACAGCTTGGTCAATGGGAACCTGCGTATACGTTTCTTTCTTCATTCTGTGAACCTGAACTATGATCTGTCATCTACGAGAGTTTCCATCAAGGACAACACCTATGTCATAGCGCCAAATCTGTGTCATAATGCCAACATTCTTAGCACTGTAACTTTATGTAAACACATATTTTTGAGTATAATGAAAGAGGCCCAACATTGGACGCTGGACTAGGAGATGTAGCCAAGAGGGGTGAACTCCTTTATAATTTGTTGTCTTGTGTATGTTGTTATAGTACTTATGTCTTCTTTATTTTTTGCAAAATTGAGATAAATGTCATCTTTTATGTGTTTAGTAAATTGATCCTCTACCCAAAACACATATAGTTTACACTTGCAAAATTGTTTAAAAAATCTTCAAGTTTACATTCAGACCAGGCTCCTCTTAGAAGCAGGGTGCAATCAACAAACTGGGCATGATTAATGTTCTTTATGCCTCTTCCAAATCAAATTCTTGGTAATCATTCTCTTGTTCTCTCAAAATCTAATCTCATACTTAGATAATCTACCATTAAAATGTAAATGAATGGGGATAATAGAAATTCCTACTGTAAACCCTTGGAGGATTTGGAAAACCTAGATCCTCTTTTGTTAACTTGAGGGGAGATCCATGGGTTGGAGATACATGCAATGATCCAATAGAGAACTTTATCATTTCTTCAAAACTTATTCAGAACTACAAAGAGAAAATTATATTGAACCTATTCATATGCATTAGCCATGTCTAATTTAATAATCATTCATTTTCCTCCTTGAGATTTACTTGAATGGATTTATTCTTCCATTAGTATAATTTTATCCAGAATCTTCCTGTTGTTCACAAATCCACCTTGGTTTTGAGAAATTAATTTTGGGAGTAGGGGATAGATCCTTAGAGCTATAATTTTGGAGATCAACTTGTATGATATATTACACAAAGAAATTGGTCAAAATCAAGAGAATGAAGTGGGATTGACTTCTTTGGTAATAAGAACTAAACATGATCTAATTCCTCCTTCAATATATTTATGCTTAAAAGCACACTCAATGATTATACAAAGGTAAAATTTTATAATATCCCAAGCATTGTTGATAGAAATTTGTTGTAAACCCATTAGACTTGGGTGGTTTTCGTAAATTAGAACATCTTAACACTTCCTATATTTCCTCTTCTACTATGGGACATAGGAGTGAATCATTATCCTCTTGCGTAACCAATCGGGGGATGTTCTTCAACATATATTTCTCAAACTCTTCATCTTAATTACTAGGCACCTCATATAAGGTTCTAAAATGCTAAATTTCCTTTTCTTTAATCTTAGGTAATTGTTGTGCTATACAACAAACCCCCATTTCATAAAATTTTACTTTCAAAACTATAATATGAAATGGGTCCCTTTTAGATTAAATTGGTATCAACTTATCATTCCTCAAAAGGTCTGGAAGCAAACAAAACATTATAAAACCTTTTGAGTTAACATATAATCGGTCTTATAATAAAAAACGAATAATTCTTTATTATTGCGATAAAGCGATCACAAGATCGCATATCGCAATAACAAAGGATGCATAACAAAAGACCCATTGGTTTTCTCCGATGCGACAAGCGCGAATAACTATCGGCTATCGAGAAGGTAAGCAATCATAACAAAAGGCCCCTCTTTTTGCTCCAATGCGATATCGCTGTCGACGATCGGGGAGTGCGATATGCATGCAACAAAAAGCCCTCTCCTAAAAAGCTCCTAATGCGAATTAGCGATATCGCTATCGGCGATCGGTGATTCCGCAATGACATAAATGAAACTACTTAAGCATCCTTCTGATTCCTGATTACGATAAAGCTAAGTGCGACTTTCAAAAAGGATTGATAAGGCTTGGGTATATTTTCTTAAATTATTATTAAAAGCCTTTCTCTTCCCGATAGTGATTCACTTGCGCCCAACTGCCAAAAAATCAAAGCCATGCTTAAATGAACTATTCGGCGAATAAAGGATATGATGACCATTTAAATGATTGACAGGTTTAAACGTCCAATTAATGGAGCAGTTATGCCAAAATCTCTTCAGAGATTGTATCCGCGGCAGCCTTATGTTAATCCTCCATTATTCATTGATTGACATAATTCTTTCATACTTGGTTTGCATCATCTATTCTATGCATTACGTTCATTTTATCTCCTGTGTAGAGCTCCTCCGAAGCAGCGAATTCAAGCTGAATGGGGAAGAAGTCTAAGAAATTTGGAACAGCTTCAGCTTCCGCAATAACAGGACAACATACTGCCGATTCGGGACCAAGTAAAAAAGGATTAATCTCAGACACCACATGTCTTGGTCTCAGTAATACTACTTGGCAGAGCATCTACAATTTGGTTGAGGCTGAAGAACCTCAGGAAACATCGATACAAGCTACAGCAGGCTCGAACCAGAAGTCTGAGGCTACCCTAAAGGATTTGGCCGATTCTTACCTACATAGGATAGTGGCTCGAGAGAAAATTCTTCCATACACAGATGTGGTAAGATGAGCAATTGATGAAATTCCAATTACAAACAAAACATTCTGCACTATTGATGCGAGAGTATTCGATTCATTTCAGCCCAATGATTTGAGACAAATGTACCATTTTCCTGAACCAGAGAAGAAGTATAACAAAGCATTTCTGGAGAAGTTCAGAGATGAAAATGAAACTGAGTCAGTGCCTATACAAGAATGGAGACAGAACCCAACGAAACACAAGCATGAGTCCACGGGTAAGTACTCTGTCGATTCCTTGTGTTCTCCTTATTGTTATGCTGGAGCGATGATGTGTAGGATTTGGGGGTTGCATGACTCCTCAAAATTTTCCATAGAGATGGTACCTTTAATGGAAGCATCATGCAATAGTGAAATAATGGATTTGGGGAATATATTATCTGACAAGTTAGCAACAACTATTCTTGAGTTTAGAAACAAATCCCGGGTTACTGATAGATTCATTCCTCCATTTTACTTTAGTGCCTACATCTTAGACACTCTCTGTTTCAATTCCGAATTTCCTATGTTGGGATGGAGATGGACTCCACAGGACCCCATGTCCATTCATATATATCACCAGAAGTTGTGGAAAGCCCATTATAAACACCACCTATATCAAGTTTGCAATGGATTCATGTTACTAATTTACTATGCAATTTTTATAAACCTACTCCTAATATTTCCTATCAAGCGGAGATTGACTTGACAGCCTTAGGAACCTAGTTCGGAGAAGAAAAATTTACCTATGTAAGAGTTTTCGGTAGTCAGGCCAGGCCTCATGTCCTCCCCTTGTATATACCCGACAAACTATTGGCTTGAGAGATAGCATATCAGCTTACATCCACAGGAGCTACAAAGACTCTGAGGAATTCAAAGAAGCAAGTCTGGCCTCCTTTTCCTCTAAGGTGTGGCATCTACACTCTGCATGACTACAAGCATGCAAAGAAAGAAGCAGAAAAGATTAATATACTGAATATCACCACTCTTCCTAACAGACGATTTGATCCAAACAAAGTCGTCTATAATGGTCTAGAACAGGCAAAACTCACTAAATTCGAACATAAAGAAGATGAGTTTGATGACCTATTCTCCTCGGCCAAATCGTTATTTCAGGCTCAAGCGATAGCTAAAATGAGATACCACGATGACGAGTTAGTCGAATTTAATAAACTTAGAGAGCAAAGGTTGCAAACTCTGCCTCTAGATTTGTTAGCCACTGCCCTGATGACACAGTGAAGCGAGCCTGAACAACAACTTACCAATGAACCTTCTACTACATCAGAAATTTTTGAAGAAGTCCAAAGAAGAGAGCAGGAGGAATTCCAGAGGAAAGAACAAGAAGAAGCACAGAGGAAAGAAAAGAGGAAGTGCAGAGGACATAACAAGAGAAAATACATGAGGAGGAACAGAAAAGGCAACAGGAGCAGAGCAGTAAGGATGTGAATGTCGATACCTAGATTGACCCAAGATTTCTCCAGGAATGGCAGCAATTCGATTCAATCATAAGAAATCTTGAAAGCTCAAGGGATGCTGATACATCCAAAGCGGCTGATACATAGGATACAACATCAAAAGAGGTTCTAAGCAAAGGAACCAGCGGTCTACCAACTACTACAGAATTAGAAATAATTCCCAAGGATCCTTCGGATCAAATCATTTTGCAAGTGGAAGATATACCTCCATTGGATGTCTTTTATAGCCCAAAGCACAGGGATGTAGTAAAGCGACAACGGAAAAAGAGAAGGATTGATCAACCTTCCCTGTTCCCTGAACAAACAGTGACAACCAACGTAGTTTGGAAGGAGGAATTCGATCCTTCCAATGACCTGACAAAGTTGTCCCAATATGCTAGAGCCTATTTGGTGGCCACCATGGACATCAGAAGTGAGCAATTTGTTAAAAGAAAAAGATCAGAATATTGCTTCGTTACAAGCACAACTATTAGAGGCACAACAGAAAGCAGAACAACTACAACAACAATTGTCCACGTAGCAATAGTTAAATAATCAACTGAACAAGCAGTTGCATGAAGAGAAATAGAGGGTAGATTCGAGTGCCATTCAAAGGCAGAAAGAACTATCGGAGGCATTAGCAAAATTGAAGACAATGAATGAACAGATGGTAAAGACAAAAGATGAGAAAATTGCTCAATTATCAGGTCAAATAGAGAAGTTTAAGAGTCTTCCGCAGCCTACCGATTCAGAGCAGAAACACTACAGATTAATAAGGCACTGAGAACACAAATAAGATTATTGTGTCATAAAATTGCTCAAGTTGAACCCCTGTGTGACATAACAACATCTATAATAGATAAATTAGCCGATTCCAGACAGGACTTAGAGCAAGTCGATGAGACCTTAACGAATTTTCTTACTTGGTAGGACACTAATGAGGGATAGGCAGTGAATTTGCCTAAAATCTTAGAATCCCATAAAGAAATTCTATTCATGGAGTGACAGTCCCAATTGATGAAGGCAGAGAGAGCAGTTTCTAGATGCAAATTATCCACAAATAATTTGATTGAATTGATTAACAATACTCTCTATTTATCTAACATGATCTCTCAATGTACACCAGGTAAATTACTATCGGACAAACATTGGAGCAATCATGTTATCAAGAGTTAGAAAAGAATGGGAGATTGATCATAGGGATTAAAAGTTTAACTTGGGACACCTATTGGTTGTTCCTAGTAAAACCACACAGCCAGAGAGCCGCCCTCAAGTGCCTAACAAACGCAATCGGGTGTATCATTCCCAATATACACGATGCCACCTATTCTGCTCAAATGAATTCTCGTCTCAGCCGCCCTCAAGAAGTGGAACCGATGCTAGCGATATGCCAACTCAGGTCGAAAGGCAAACAACCAGGGTGATGAATCATGTTGCCGACTACCAGATTGTTGTGGGGGAGATATTCAAGATCAAGTTATACCAATTTAGTAGCATTTTAATTTTGTAGTTTTTTAGTTTAATTTAGTATTTATA